>JAIPRM010011631.1:0-12736 GCA_025469315.1 Stegophylla sp. TES_Ste_2020
TCCTTCGTTCAGAATCGTTTTACTGAAGAAATGATTTATCGTTTCTTTAAAATATAATACGCCCGTCAAGAGAATACCACCCGTCGTGCGAAGTACACCCATCGTGTGAAGTATGTCCGCTTTTTTAATTTCTCAATTCTTCAATTTTTTTTTTTTAGGAAAAAACTACCCAAAATTTGACAAAAAATACTCGGAAACCATAATTTTTTGATCCATACTTTATGAAAATTTAAACATAGATAGAGAATAATATGAGAAACATTTTGGCGCAAAAAATTTTTGAAAATATAAAAAAAAATTGGACATTTTTCTAACACTTTTTTACTCGTTTTTTTCCTTTTCTCTATTTATTAGATAGAAAAAAGTAAAGTAAAGTAAAGCATAGACAAGAAAGCCGGATAAACTTTGTAACACGGATATTCTTTGCTCTTCAGGTCAGATATTTGTGGGTGTGTTGAAAATGACGACTTATATTATTCTTTATATTATTATCTTTCTTCGTTCAGAATAGTCTAATTGAAAAAATAATCTATAATTTCTTTAAAATTCTACACATCCATCAAGAGTATCCGAGAAGCGTAGAATATCCATGGTGCGAAGTATGTCTGGTTTTTTTTCTTTAAAATTATTAAGGTGGAATTTTGGCAATATTTTTGATTTGTGATACGTAGTTATCTTGGTTAACTTAAGTTTTACTATATTGGTGAGATTACACATTTCCAATGCATCAAAAAAACTGTTTCTGTGAATTTTGATTCATGACATCGTTTTTAAAATGTTGATTTACCTTGGGTCCTAAAAATGAATCATTTTTGGGAGGGGAGTAAATAAATTTGTTCTATTATATTTTTAATAGGTATACGATATTATTTCAGGAGTCAACTTTCTGTGGTTTATAATGATAAAAAATAATTATTTAAATTTTTTAATAACCGAAAAAATATCATGCGTGCGCCAATGGGCGCACACTAGAGGAAAATCCGATTTCAAAAAGTGGCTGATCGAATTTTTTGGAATAGTTTATCTATATGAAAAATTGCTTATAGAAAAAAAAAAATAATAAACATCATTGTAAATACACTAGCCCTTCGTTCAGAATCTAAAAAGTTATTTTGGGGCGGGAAACTACTTGTAGATAATATTATAAGTTATAAAAATATTAAATAAAAGTACAAGTAGGTAGTATGTAATTGTAATAAACACGCAAACGAACAGATTCTTTTTAGGTTCTGAACGAAGTGAAGAAGCTAATGTTTTTACAATGATGTTTATTTTTTTTTATTTTCTGTGTACAACTTTTCGTATGGAAATACTCAAATACTTGTCCAAAAGTTTCGATCAATAACTTTTTCAAACCGAATTTGCTTCTAGATTATACTTTAGAGAGATCATTTTTTGAATTTCTCAATTCTTCAATTTTTTTTTTTTTTTTGGAAAATACTACCCAAAATTTCACAAAAACGACTAGGAAACCATCATTTTTTGATCCGAATTTTATGAAAATTTAAATATAGATAAAAAGTAATATAAGAAAGATTTTGGATATTTTTCTAACATTTTTGTTCTCATTTATTTTTTATATTATTAACTTCTCTCGTTCAGAATCGTTTTATTCAAGAAATGATTTATTGTTTCTTTAAAATTTAATACGCCTATCAAGATAATCCCACCTGTCATGCGAAGTATGTCCGGCTTTTTTAGTGTATATATATAATATACGACGCGAGTTCCGAATCGACAAATTTTTTTATTAAAATCACATATTATACTATTAACGATAGGTTGGCTATGTAACAACAATTTATTGACCCCTGAAATAACATGATATATTAAAAATATAACCACCCACCTTTTTTTAGAACCCAAGGGATTTAAAAATAATGTCATGAATAAAAATTAGTGAAAATCGTTTGTTTTTGATGCTTTGGAAAATTGTACTCTCCCTTTGTTACAGTAAAATTAAAGTAATCTGAAGTTTTAATACAAAGAGCAACACGATTATTATCTATTTTTTTTTAAAACGTGTTTCAGGAGCTTTTTTTAAATGATTTGACGATTTTCATGATTCAAAAACACTTAGAAAAAATTTATCGAATACGTATATGATATTCTCAGGTTACGCTCATTTGGCGTCACACACCTTCGCCACTTCTCTTTGCAAATCAAAAATATACTTACTTTAGAATTAATGATTTTTAAAAAAAAATGTATTTAAATAACAAAAATAAAATAAAACAAAAATTAATAACATCATATCGTAATTCAATACTGCAAAATCAATAAATTTCAAATTACTCTATCGCCAAAACTAGTGATTTCCGCGAAAATCAGTTTACACCCTAATTTTCAGAATCAATAATACATAATAATTATAACAATAATAAAAAATAAAAAAATGGAAAGTGACATCGTGGTAAAGTTGATTTAATGCATGATGATGCCCACAGTGATCAGGTAATTTAAAATGGGTACTAAAATTTTAACACAATAATATGTAATTAAATTATGAAAATATTCTTAGAACAGATTAGTTTACATGCGAAAATTATTATTTTTGATTAATGAAAGAAAATAAAACAGATAATTGACGTAATAATTCGTCTCACATGATACGTCAAAATATTTCGGGAGGGGTTGTAACCCCTTAATCCCCGTATGGGTGCGCCACTGATTAGAAACAATTCCAAACTTTTGAACAAGTATTTCTATCCAAACAAGTGGTTGTATAAATACAAAAAAAAAAAATTGATTAGATAAAAGTAAATATGTATAAATTGATCTTATGCCTTCAAATATCTTCGACTAATTTTAATAAAATTAGCATAGATTGAATGTCATGTATTTTGTTTGCACTCTATGTTAACGAAACAATCATATTACTGTATTATTATTATCATAGAATTATAATTGACTGAAATCTAAACACAAAAAGATTAATTAATAATACTGAATATTTCAAATATTGTATTCTCGTTCTCTTGTCTACATTTGTTATTTACTAATGTTTGTCATTGTAATAGTTTATGCAATCTTGTAAAGAATACTTTTATTTTGTATTCAGAATACCTATTCGAATAAACGGATGAAAAGTTATTCAAAATACGTATTCGAATACTTTTCAAAAAATATGTTCAGAATACTTTTTAAATACTTGAAAAATTATTCGAATACATCTGAAAATATAATTTTTTTCCTTTTAGATTTAAATTTATGTTTATAATTTTACATTAATTGTCAATGACTCTTTACTATGTTTTACATAATTATATTAACTATAGAATTTGTTACAATATTTGAACGTCATAACTTTTTTCAAAATTCGTATGTCATTATGTTTATATTTTATATTATTTATAAAAACAAAATTTTTTTTTTCCGAAAAACGTATTAAAATATATAATAAAAATACTAAAAGAATATATTCAAAATACGTATTTGAATAAAATTTTTAAAAAATATTTAGAATAGTATTCAAATACAAAAAAGGTATTAAAATAGATTTATTCGAATACTTTACAAGACTGAGTTTATGGTAATGTTGTCAGTTATACCAAATTGTAAATTGTAAAATAGATACCCAATTACCCATCGCCAGCATCCATCCAAAATTGCATGCCTAGAAGTTACAACTCCAGAACCCCCTCGTGTGCACCATTGCAAGTCTACCCACTTGATTAGAGTCAACTAAAAAATATGTAAAGATTGTTTTTATTATGCTTTTGTTAATTAAATGCTATTTATCTATTTCATCTTTAGATTCTGAGTAAAACTAGTGTTTTTACAATGATGTATTTATTTATTATAGTTTTTATATTTTAGATGTTGAACTACGGAGTAAAGAAGCTTATGATTTTACAATGATGTTTATTTTTTTTCTGTAAACATTTTCTCGTATAGATAAACTTGTCCAAAAGTTTCGATCAGTAACTTTTTGAAACCGATTTGCCTCTAGTTGGTATTTTAGAGAGGTCAATTTCTGAATTTCTGAATTCTTCAATTTTTTATTTAAAAACAACTATCCAAAATTTGACAAAAAAGACTTTGAAACCATCATTTTTTGATCCAAACTTTATGAAAATTTAAACATAGATAGACAATATGAAAAAAATTTTAAAATGTCAAAAAAAACTTTGGATATTTTTCTAAACATTTTTTCCTCGTTTAATCTTTTTTCCTTTATATATTAAATAAAAACAAGTGAAGAAAAGTAAAGTAAAGTAAAGCAAACTATACACAAGAAATCCGGACATACTTCGTTACATGGATATTCTTCGCTCTACGAATCAGACACTCTTGGTGAGTGTGTTGAAAATGACAATTATTGTTCTTTATATTATTAACTTTTTTCATTCAAAATCGAGTTATTGAAGAAACGATTTATCGTTTCTTTAAAATTTTACACACCTTTAAGAGTATCTGTACCCGAAAAGCGAAGAATATCCGTGGTGCGAAGTATGACTGGCTTTTTTATTTATGCTTTATTTTACTTTTTTTTCTCTTTCTGTGAACATTTTTTTGTATAAAAATACTTGTTCAAACATTTCAATCACTAACATACTCAGATGGTACTTAAAAGAGATCATTTTTCAAATGTTTCAATACTTTTTTCAAAAATTATAAGAACCTGTCGAAAAAATGACAAGAAACGGCAAAATATGCAATTACTGGAATTTCGATAAAATTGAAAATTGCTTTTTAACAAAACTTTAAAAACAATGCAGCTAAAAACTTGAAACTTTCACCGACTACTAAAAATAGTCACGAGAAAATTTCATAAAAATTTCAAAAACATTTGATCAATTTTGGAAATTTTTAATTTTTTGTCAGTTTTTATGTAATAAAATTTTTGATTTTTGATATAAAGACTTGAAACTTTAAAATGATTTCACTCACATATATGTCTAATTGATCTGAAAAAATCTCAAAAATCGTAAGTCAATTTTTTTCTGTATAACCGTTTGAAGTTAGAATTTCGACGATTTTTTTGAAAACTGGTGTCAAGATAGAAGATTTTATTGCAAATATTTTGGTGCGATAAAATTTTAAGCGAACAAAGAGTTAAACATTTTACAAGTGTTTGATTGAAATAAAAAAATCGGAGAAAGTACAGACACATATTATATCTAGTTTATAAACACTTATGAAGGTTGATAAATGTTTTATCTCCATCTTATGTATTTTTCGACACTGAATACGATGGTGTGAATTAAAATCCACATGCATCAATAGTTTTCTAGTCATTTTATTCTTTTTTGAACGTTCATTAACATTCTGTTATTAAATAATAACCGCTTTAAAAATAGTGGCGTGTCCAGAACAAAATAATTGGGTAGGCCCTATCTTTTCTGTAGTTTGTTTATTCTACACCGGAAACATTGTACCTAGCAGTATGGGAAGTGAATTTTCGGATTTTTAATTTGGGCCATTATACTTTGTAATTTGGTGTGCTTTTTATTTAATAATAGATACTTAAAAAGCAAATCATTTTCAACAAAATTGAATAAACATGTACATTGCACAAGGCAAGTGGTAGGTATTACATAATAGGAAATTTAACAGTCTTTATTTTTTGTAGACGTTTTAGAGAAAACAAACTTGAAGAAAAGTATGTAATTCGCACCCCGGGTGAGATACTCTTAGTGGGCTTGTTGTATTTTAAAGAAACGATAAATCGTATCTTCAATAAAACGATTCTGAGCAGAGCTTCACTTAATATACAATAATCGTAATTTTCAATATGTATAACATTTTTTATTTAATAGTAGAATATGCCATGTGTAATTCGATATCCGTGTAAATGATCAAATTAGTGTAAATAGTAACTTAATAGTAAGTTACTATTATCACCAAATGGTCGAAATTCGACCAGAATAACGAAATTAATTAATTTTTGTGTGATTGTAGCCTGATCTTACATGTTATACTGATATACACGCATTGAACTTAAATATTGAACTAATAATAATTTCGTTAAATACTTACATCATTAACGAAAAATGAAAATTGATTTTTCATAATATATTCCCTTACTATTGTTTATGAATAAATTAATAAATAATTATAAATTGTAGTAAAACAAAAACGTCAAAATAAAATAAATTTAAGAGGCTCTAAATATCGTCAATCAACATTAATTCATTGTAATATAATTTTAATTCCTACTAATATTATTTATCGTGTCTCCTCTGGTTAGTTACGGTTGAATAAAGAGAAAAATAATTATTAGTTTACCGGGTAAAATTCGATCATGGAACTGTTGCAATTCTAACCCCTTAACCAGTACTGGCACAAGAACAGTGTTGAAAGCTGTTGAAATAGTAGGTATTGAGTATAATAACCAAAAATACTGAATTTTCAAAATATAATTATTAGAAAATTATTGATGTACGTGGCTTTTAATTCACATCATTGTATTCAGCGTTGAAAAATACTTAATATGGCTATAAAAAAAAAAAAAAAAAAACATTATCAACCTTCTTGAGTGTTCATAAATTAGAAATATAATATTATATTTGTCCGTAGTATCTCAAATTTTTCTTTCAATCAAACTCTTATAAAACGCTTAATTATTTTTCCGTAAGAAATTTTATAAAACCAAAATATTTGCAATGAATTTCTCCATTTACGTACCAAGTTTCAAAAAGATCGGTTGGACCAATTTTCTTTTACGTACGTTAAAGTGTGTAATTCTCAGTAAAACTAACGAATTTAGTTACCTAATTTCTAACTTCCAACGGTTATAGAGGAAAAAGTTAACTTACAAATTTCGAGGTTTTTCGCAGATCAATTAGACATATATGTGAGTAAGATCATATTAAATTTTCACGTCTAAATATCAAAAATTAAAAATTTTACAACATAAATGTTAACAAAAAACGAGAACTTCCCAAAATTTTCAAATTGCTGTACTTACCTCAAAATTGATTAAGCATTTTTGAAATTTTTATGAAGTATTCTCGTGATAATTTTAATTAGCAAAACTAGTTGGTAAAAAATTGTATAAAAAAATAGTTGGTGAAAATTTTTAGTTTCTACCTGCATTGTTTCTGAAGTTATGTTAAAAAACAATTTACAATTTTATGAAAATTCCGGTAATTGCATAATTTGCCGTTTTTCGTCAATTTTTTTAACAATTTTTCTGCGTTTTTGAAAAAATTATTGTGGAATTTGAAAAATGACCACTTTAAAGTACCATCTGGGTGTGATTCAGGATCTATAGAGTTACTGATCGAAACTTTTAAACAAGCATTTCTATACAAAAAAAAGTTCACAGAAAAAGAAAAAAAATAAACATCATTATAAAATCATAAGCTTCTTCGATTTGCTCAGAATCTAAAAGTAATAAAATTATAAAATAGTATTAATAAGTAAAGTGAATCATTTTTAACTATATTGATTAAATATGTACTAGGTAAGATGTCATATTACTTGTGATAAAAAAAAAAAAAGTCAAATAAAAATTAGGCAGGCCCAGGCCTAGTCGGCCTACCCTGTAAACACGCCACTGTTTAAAAATTCGAAAATTTAGATTTTTTTTTTATAATTTTCAAGTCACTTTAAAAATATTATTTTCCATTACCTTTTTTTTTTTTCATATTATCTGAAAGATAGTTGCACTCCCATTCCTTTTAATTAACGTACGAAATTTTATTCAGGTCAGTTTTCTGTAAATTATGATGAATTAAAATCAAAATCCGCAAGAGTAATTTATACTTGTGAATATTGCGAATTAATTAAATGTTAGCTGGTAAAATCATAAATTCATAATAATCACGTAATACGTTGGTAACTAAAAAATGATTCCAAGAGAATGTTCTCTTCATTACTTAAATTTAAATAATTTAAAAACTGTTCGTTTGAATTTTAATTTGATTACATATGAATTTAAAGAAAAATTGCCTGAATTAAATTCCGTAGTATATACACATTTTTTTAATTATTAAAATTGCCTTTTACTAAAATTTTAACTTTTACTACTTAAGTGTTTGCAGGCAAAATAGAAAATAAAAATAAACATCCTTATAAAAATACTAGCTTATTCACTCCACTCGGAATCTAAAAAATATAAATGCTTTGATTGGAGCATTTAATTAAAAGTAATTTGATACACCTTTAAATAGACAGTACTTATTATTTGAAACACTATTCGCAGTCCTTTATTTTTAAATGCATTTCAAAAGTATTTTAAATGCTGTTCAACCTTTTTAAATACAATTTTATTATCTATTAAAATTATTATTATACAACAATGTATATTATTGTTATAGTTTTGTCGTTCGGCCGTCGGTGGCAGCGCGTGTACGCAAGCGCACAACAGCCTGGAAACTTCAGATTTGATATTCGAATCGCGCTTCGAGTCCGGCAACCTGGCCAAAGTGGTCAAAATCACCAGCACTTATTACGAACTATCACTGAGATCGGACATGTACACTAATCGCCATACTCAATGGTTCTATTTCCGAATAGAGAACACGAAAAAAAATATCAAATACAGGTGTGAACCAATAGAATAGACACACACGTGGGTACTTAAAAAAAAAAAAAGTGTTTTGCTATTGCTCGTTATGGTATTGTCCCTCTTTTCCCATAACAAAAGGGGAAATGAGCGAAATAAGCGGAATTAAAATAAGGAGAGATGGCAGGGGTCTTTTTAATTTTCGATAAACAACGGTAAATTTTGAAATTTATTAATTTGAATAAAAATCAATTGATAAATGCCGATTAACCGACAAGATTAGTAATGGTGTAAAACTCATCCAAATCTAAAACATCCAAAGACGTTGACTAGGCCAGTGCACAGGGGAAAAGTTTTAAGGGTCATTTTTCAAAATAATCAATACATTTTCTATGAAGAAGGAAAAACCACTGAATAATTGAGCAAAAATAAAAAAATTTTCCATGCAAGACTTTTTGTGAAATCAATTTTAGTAATTTAGCTTATTACCCTAAAATTAATAGGACTAGAATTTTGAAAATTTCACCCATTATCAATAGGGTGTAGTGTAATACAGACGAATAATAATAGCATTTTAAAGTTACTTTGTTTTTTTATTACTTTCTATTGTTTTTTATAACTTGTATCTAATATGTTTTTGAATTCTCTCTGTTATTGATAACTGTTGAAATTTACAAATTCAAAAATCATTTGGTTTATTATTTTTGGAGACTCCCCGTAGGGAAATGGTGGTTGCAAACCTCAGGTTGAAAACCTCTAATCTAGTGAATACTTACTTAAAAAAAAAAAAAATAATAATAATAATAAATAAATAAAAAACCAACATTCAACAGTAAAACCAATACATTCTTCTCTTTGTCACAGAGACTAATAAATCTAATAAATATTTATATTAACAAACATTTTGATCAACACATTTTATATACTTATCTACAGAAACACCCCCTTCGAATAAATTATGTGCACGGACCTAATGTTGGCGTTTGACGACTTGGTACGTTTTAGTGTAGAACTAATTCCAATAGGTTGAAAAAATGATAATAATATTAATACCAAATTTAATTTTAAAATCATTAATTATTATTTTTACAATATAGCATTCAGCTACGCTCACAAAAAATTATTTGAAAATACAAATTGCATTTATTTTTTCTTATATTTGGACGGTTTAAGGGTATACAAATGCATCCCATATATTTTTTTTTTTTTTGTTAACATTTAAACCGTAGATGAAGGTAATTTCGTAGAATTAATGGTATAAAAGCAATCATTTTCACCTTTTTTTTTTTTTTTTACAGTATTTTAGCGATTATCGCATATAATGTGTAGATATTAAACTAAAATTTCACTTTTTATTGATGATGGTTGTCTATTATGCAATAACTCACAAATAGGCATTCATATTTTTTTTTATTTTAGATTCTGATGAGTCTTGCAAATTTCATATACTTACATATATTACTTTTTTCTATTTGTGTTGCTTTCCTGTAAACAATTTTTCGTTTACCAAAAGTTTCATTCAGTCACTTTAGATAAGAAATTTGAAATTATTTTTCTAAATAATTAAATTTTTCGCTAAAAACTTCCTCAAATTTGAGTTAAACCGATTAGATAGTAACAGATTGTTGTCCTAATACTATCAACAATATTGTAATACAAGTAGAATTTTTTTTAAACAACATTTAATCACTTCTGAGACTTAGTCTTTCATAAGTTGATTCGAATAAAATGTTTAACTCTTTTATTTACATTATTTTATTTTACAACGAATATTTTTTACAAACGTTTTAAGCCAGAAATGTATGAAATTTGTAATTTTTACGGAAAATAACTTTTTTTTCCGAGCAAAATCACATAAAAGTTCAAATTCCTCCTAATCCGAGAAAAATTGTTTTTGGCTTTTTTGGATTTTCAATATTGATTTTACATCTTATGAAAAAATGTAAAATGACGCTCCTGAGCGTTATGAGTGTTATGACTAATATAACTCATATAATTAACAAATTTTCGATTTCGGAGAACGTGACAATTGCTGTTAGGTTAGTCACTCCCCAAAATTCCTTGAGAAGGGGTTTATAAGGTTACCAATATTTTATTACTTTTCTAAACCTTTTTATCGATTTTCTAAAAGAATATCTATACCTATTTCTTTTGCTAAATATTTTGGTCAATTCTAATAATATCTGAGATATAATTTAGATTTTTATATATAATTAAGTCGGATTTAACCATAGGCGCAACTAGGTGAGGGCTTAGGGGGGCTAAGCCCTCTTAAAATCACTCATAGCCCCCTAGATTTTTTGAAAATTGCCAAAGGTTAATGTATTTTGCGGGGGCTAAATTAATAAATAATCATTTTAGCCCCCCTATGGATTTAACACACTACATAGTATTAGTATCGTGCTTTTGTACTTTTGTTTTCAATAACCACTAAACTGGCCGTCAAAGTAACAGCACTCATTAATTTGACCGATTCCGCTACAGCTCATTTGTCTCTCTGCTACTGCACAAGATGTATATACACAGACACAATAAGCACTAAATATCAGTCGAAATAGTGAAGGTCAAAACTTTGGAAAATAGAGACGGCGAAAATAAGAACCGCGAATTGTCAAGATAATAATAAAAACGAAAGTAGAAAAATATTCGTGTAGATAAAAAAATATAAACATATATATATAATTATATATATATATATATACGTACAATAACATGCTTCGTAAGAATTAACTATATCAGTTATATATCTAAGTATAATAATTACAGTTTCGTGAAAGCCGTTCTATGCTTTTGGGTCTCGGATAACAAATATAAACTTTCGAGTCATTAAATACACCGAGTCGTGTCTGGGTATCGTATTCGTGTCATATCAGAGTCGTTATGATAAACATTTGAACTTTTAAAATAATGTAATTATAAAATTTATTTGAAGTCAAAAGACCAAAGGAAAACCCAGCTGGCAATCATTTTTTGATTAAAAAATATGAAAATTTAGAAATAAATAGACAATAATATGAAAAATATTTTAGCGCGAAAAAATTTTGAAAATGTGAAAAAAAAATTTTTGGACATTTCTTTTCATTAATTTTTTCCCCCTTTCTTTATTTATTAGATAAAAAAAAAAAAGTAAAATAAAGCAAAGACAAGAAAGCCAGACATCATTTGCACATAGCACTACAGGCATTCTTTGCTCTTCGGATCAGGTAAATGATGATCACTTAAACGTATATATATAAATAATTGGTTCATTGAAAATTTTCAAAAATATTTGACCAATTTTGAGGTAAGTGCAGAACTTTGAAAATATTGGAAATTTCTAGTTTTTATAAGCTTTTAATACATAAAATTTTAATGTATTGATATTAAGAACAGAAAATTTAATACAAAAATATTCATGTGTATGACACCACATATTATGGTATATTTTAGATTCTGAACGAAGTGAAGAAGCTTATGATTTTACAATGATGTTTATTTATTTATTTATTTATTTTTATTTTTTTCTTTTTTCTCTCTTTCTGTAAACACTTTTTCGTATAGAAATACTTGTCCGAAAGTTTTGATCAGTATCTCTATAGAACCGGAATCACACCCAGATGGTACTTTAGATGCTGCTTTTTCCTTTTGTAGTTTTGTAATCATTCCAAGAAGGTTGATATTTTCCTTATTGCCGCCATGTGTATTTTTCGACGATGAATACGATGATGGTGTGAAATAATATCCACGTGCAACAATAGTTTTCTAACTATTTTATTTTATTTTGAAAATTCAATATTTTCGGTTATTATACTACATACCTACTAATTCACCTACATAGTCAAGTTATGTGTTGCGGCCTAGTGGTAATGGAACCGGCCTAGTGCGCAACAGCACCCGGCTCGATTCCAGCCCGGCACTCCGAATTTTTGCATTTTTTTTTCTTATATTATTAACTTTCTTCGTTCAGAATCGTTTTACTGAAGAAATGATTTATAGTTTCTTTAAAATTTAATACGCCCGTCAAGAGAATACCACCCGTCGTGCGAAGTACACCCATCGTGCGAAGTATGTCCGCTTTTTTTTCTTTTTTTTTTTCCTTTTTTTTCTCTTTCTGTAAACACTTTATCGTATAGAAATACTTGTCCGAAAGTTTCGATCAGTAACTCTATAGAACTGGAATCACACCCAGATGGTACTTTAAAGAGGTCATTTTTCCAATTTCTCAATACTTTTTCCAAGCGCGGTGAAAATATGTCGAAAAATTAACGAAAAACGGCAAAATATGCAGTTACCGGCATTTTC
>JAIPRM010011632.1:0-12736 GCA_025469315.1 Stegophylla sp. TES_Ste_2020
TTAGTAAATAAGTAATAAAAACCGTACACAATTAATAGCGAGGCGACCGCGATCAAATTCCGATTAAAAAACCCACTCTGAATACAAGTAGGTATGTACAAAATAATACATTACACGAGTAATATAACCGATTCAACGAGCGATAAGATATACAATCCAATATTTTATTATTACTATACCTACCTAATACTTATGTAAAATACAAAAAAAAAAAAATCTTTAAAGAAAGAAGATTCGCGCTGTTTTGTTTAAGACCGCAATCGAATACAAATATGCGATGGTTAGCTAGTACGTTGAAGTATGAACAAAAATAAACAACACACACACACACACTGATCCGTCTTCAAAATCGGACACGGACGAGAAACGGCGAAAAAAAGGTCATAATTTATGTACAACAAGAACAAAGGATTCGAGTGGGGGAGGGGGGTGGCAACCCAGACGCAATAATAAGACGAACAACCTGCAGTTTTCATCGCGAGGCCAACACCACTCTAAATTAAGCTTATTCGCTAGCGTTTGCAGCACGCACTGTACAAGTAAAATATGCATGAAAAACTATCGACCTGCAAGACTAGTATTATTGCAAACGACAATATTCACATTCCCCGGTCACAGTGCGCATTGTATTATAAGTATATTATACAAAGTGCATGATATAATATTGTAATTATTATTATTATTATTATATGGCAGAGAACTTGTAGCCCTGAAAAAATGTTAAATATGCGAGCACTTATGCACTAACATTTTTTTTTTTTTTTTGCGATTCAATTTAAAAGTATTAATGAGTAAGCTAATTTAAGCTATAAAATGAGTCAAAACAATTTTACTTAATTTAAATATAATTATTTAAACCATTGTCATATATGATTTTATGTATCTATTAATAAAATAAATTACAGCAAATGTATTATTATTATTATTGCTTTATTCGCAATCCTCGAGCGTTTCTAGTGTCCACAGACAGTCAAAAACAGTATTATGCGACAAAAATTAATTGAATTGTTTGAAATAAAAACGTCGGTGTGGAAACAATTGAAATAAGTTAAATAATAATATAAAATATGCCCTAAATACCAAAAATACTCTAAAAATATGCATTTATACGCAAAATAAAATTTCAAAACTAGCTTTTTAAAAGTATGAAACGTATACACTGCATATGCGTTTAGTTGTTTTTACCTTAAACCATTTGTTTGAATTGTAAATGAAAATTATAAATTCACTAAAGTAACCGAAATAAGCAAAAAAGTATTAGTGAGAGTTTTAGGTCCTAGTCGAATAGTTCTTTGACCACAACCCTACTATTAATACCCGGTCTCTAAATATATTCTTTTTAACAACACAGAAGTAACTAATTATGCAAGCAACAAAATTATGAAAACTATAAATTAATTAAAAATAGATGATCTGTTCGTATCATTAAACTTCAATTCATTTAAAATATGTATTGTAATCACATACTTGCTGATTACTATGAGTATTATTTATTTCATATTGTATTTTCATTATCTTTTCCTTGTAAATTACTATTTTTTTTTTTTTTTTTTTTTACTTATTATCAAACTTCAGCAAATAAATAAAAATAAAAATAAAGATTTTCTTTATTCCCACGATTGCACACGACGTTGAAACGTACGAAAAGCGAGAAACTTCCACAAGCATAATGTGTAGAAAAAAAAAAAAAAAACTGGATCCGTGGTCCGATTTAAGAGAATTAACTGCTAATATTGGGAACCACTGCGATATTGCATAATGCACGATTCCTGGAAATAATAACGGGAAATGATATTAAACGAGATTTATGTACGCGCGGAGGGGGGAGGGGAGGGGAGGCGGTGCCGGGAAGAGGGTGTTGTTGGTTGTTCCTGCACTGTCGGCGGCCGATGGGAATAAAAAACTTTCATCACGAGTCGCGGATAAACGAGCGGAAAAAGAGCATAAACGCAAATCGGTTTTATTTTGTTTACGATACGACCTGTAATAGAGTTTCTGTTGCAGAGTTAATGCGATATCCATCCGGTGGTTTTTGCAGGTAAAAGTAGCGCGTTTAAAAGAATATGCGCGCGCACACACAAATCGTCGGTCTGCTGACGTAGGGACACGACGGATAAAACAACGATTTGAATTAGAAGGAGTAAAGCGAGGTTATTATTTGTATGTACCCAGTGCTCGAATTGGTCTAAAAAAAAAAAAAAATTAGCTTCCCTTAAAATTTTAATTTCTCATACTTATACTCGTTGGTGATTTTTTTGAAAATTAGTAGGACGCCATGCAACAACGAGACAAATCCATATTTTTAAATTATTCAGGAGACATGTTTTGTTTCACCAAAACTTTAAAACTTTATTTATTTTTTTTAAATTGAAAATTCGACATAAGCATCTTTAATAATTATAATTACTATTATGTTAATAGTCGAGTAAAATTAATTTCAATTTGAAATACGTTTTTGATCATCTAAAAACACTTGGATGTATGAAACATAATATGGACTTAGCTTGTTTTTGTCCATATAATATTATAAGCCAGACAAGTCCATTTAGTCATCACTCATCAATAACTCCATAAATAATCGTTGGAATTGTCTTATAGTCGAATAGAAATGTAAAGAAAAAAAAAAATTTATATAATATGATAACATATCAAAAAGTGAATTTCGAAAAAAAGTGTACTTGTCTCGTTGTTACACGGAGCCCTTCAATTAGTAGAGGGGTACGTTAAAAATATTTTTAAAAAATAGAAAAGGTACTCCGCCTCCCCCCCCATTTTCTCTCACAAGTCAAAAGCACTGTATGTATCTACCTACATACCTACGTACATGGAATCCTATAGTTTAGTCAGTGGGCGCGGAACAAGTATAATAATACGCGCGTGCGTACCGAATCGGTAGGAAGTAATACCTCGAATACGGTGTACGACCATAATAGGTGGAGTTTTATTTGAACAATTGATCAAGAAAGCAAAAGTAATTTAAACTTTAATAACATTTCGGTCGAACACTACACACACACACACACACACACACACTAAGGTGTGCGAGAAATCCGTCTGAAATAATTTATATATATATATATATAGGGGCGGGTATAATAGTACGGGAATGACCCCCCTCCATTGTTAAGCATTTTATACGCCGTTTTGCGGTACCATTAATAAGAACCACTTTGATTGAACTACGTTTCCTGTTCGTTTTGTGCAAAAAAACTCGAGCCCACACTGCACGCGCGTTTTTCGCCACCTCTAATAAAAATGTCATTCCGCATAATTATTCCAGCCACAAGAAAAAACACGCGAAAACGAATAAACTTTCAATTTTGATCACACAATTCGAGAATATATAATATTATATTAAGTTCGGAATATTTATTCAATTTTTTTCCCCTGTCATTCGGTCTGATATTATTATAGAAAATACAAAAAAAAAAAAAAAAAAAAATCCAGCCGGTTTCAATACAGCATTTTCGAAAAAATCATAACGAGTCAAATCGAGCGTTTTATTTTACGCTTAATATACTTCGGCGCTGAAGCAGTGGCGGAATAAACTTTCTGTAAATATTGAAAAAAAAAATATATATATATATATATATATTTATGAATTTATTATAAAATATGTACAATTTACAATTGATTTTACAAACGTTTCCGAGTTGGAATGAAAACATTTGAATTTTATCGACATCGATTAAATACGACACAATTATTATTATTTCTATTGCTATGATGACTAGTTGAGAGTGGAGTTGATTGTTTTTAGTCTAAGACGGCAAATCGACCCCGTTTTAGATTCTGAACGAAGTGAAAAGGATTGTGTTTTTCAGTGATGTTTATTTATTTTTAAAAATTTTCTTTTTTTTTCTTTTTTGTAAACACTTTTTTGTATGGAAACACTTGTCCAAAAGTGTCACCAGCAAATTGTTGCAACCGGGTTAGCCTCTAATTGGTACGTTAGAGAGGTCATTTTTCGAATTTCTCAATTTTTTTTTTTTTTTTTTTGGATATTTCTCTAACACTTTTTTTTCATTAATTTTTTTTCTCTTTTTCTTTATTTATTAGATAAAAAAAAAGAAAAGTAAAGTTAAGCGTAGCAAAGATAAGTAAAGTATCGACAAGAAAGCCGGACATACTTTGCACCACGGGTATTATTCGCTCCTCGGATCAGATATTCTTGGTGGGTGTATTGAAAATGACAACTATTATTGTTCTTTATATTATTAACTTTCTTCTGATTGAAGAAACGATTATATCGTTTCTTTAAAATTCTACACGCCCACCAAGAGTATCTGACCCGAGGTGCGAAGTATGTCCGGATTTCTCTGTCTCTGTACTTCACTTATGTTTGCTTTACTTTTTAATTAAATTGTTATATACATAATAGAAGGACAAATGACACACGAGCGCTTCCGCATCAGGACAGGTTTTCAATCGACTTTGGTTGGCGAACCCTCCTCACAAGACACAATGAACGCTTGTCCGGGTTATTTTCCTAACGAAAACGAAATACAAGTCTGGCAGAAAAAGCGCAACGCGTTCACTATGAATTACTACGATTTCGGGCGATTGGAAACGGAGAAAAATAATAATGTGATATTTTCGATACCTACGGGGCCGGGCTGGGGGACCGCATAGCGTCTTATCACGAGGACGTGGCGGAGTGACCTGTAACGACATATTATTTTTGGACTACTGCTGCTCGTAATGGCGTCGGGGACGCACGAGTGTGGAATAATGACGAACTGTGTGTGTGTATTGTAGAAAACGAAACTGGAAACGAGAGGCGGGGAAAAGGCTTAGCTCGCGTGCAAGATATAATACGTATTAATATTGTATTGAATTGATTATCGATTTCGATATCCTGCAAGAACTCGCGGGCTAATAAATAAACGCGGACAAGAAACGTATATACACATTACTATACCTATATAATACATTTCTCAAAGACCGCGTACAACATTATATTATATGAAAAATAAATAAATGTGTTTTGTTTTCATCTGATGTTGCTGCTGTGGGCGGCACGCGCGTGGTCGTAATTTATAATAGCGACGACGAATCGATATTTTTCTTGCCGTAATAATTATTATTATGTAACATGGTAATTTCACGTGGTTTCCCGGAAGGACGACGAGATGATAATAGTAATAATAAAAAAAAAAAAAAACCATAAACAATACGCGCGTTAATCTGACAGACGAAACGCCCACCGCCGGCCAGGGAGATAATATGACGTGTTAAAATCACGGACGTTATAAGTTCGCCGACAATCCGCTTTGAACTATACTCGCTCCGCTCGCACGTACACCGCACGAGCTTTAAACGTTTCGTCGTATCGTCTCTCTACTATTTTATTGCACACCCTCTGCGTTGAATCGCGTGAAAAAACTTTAGCCATTTGATAAGCAGCAATCGCCTACTCGAGAAAATAAGGAGAGAGAAAAAAACACCGCGTTTTATTTTTAACAAAAAATAATGTGAACACCAGACGCGACGGTCAGTAGCGGATTTACGGGGAGGGTCCAGAACCCCTCCCAGACGCTGATTTTTATATTTTATTACATGCAGTGATACACGCGATTTCGTTATTCGACAATTCGTTTTTTTTTTTTTTTTTTTTGGTTTGATAAAATCGTCTGCAGTAAAGATAATTTGTACAGACGACGACGTCCGTGAAGTCAACGACGCAACATTAACAGTCCTATCAACGAAACATATCCAAAAAAAATTTGTCAGTCATTTATTGGTCGACGTTGGATAGGTTTCCAGGTTTGTTGTTGGATTGTATTTTATTTTTTTGTATAATTTTTTTGCATTTTAGCGCCGTTCACTTCACGTCAACGCGGCGCAACTTTTCAAAACAGTTCAAAAAATAATTCATAGAAGTATTATATTCAATTTGTTGGTCGTTGTTGGAAAGGCCCTGGACTTTGTTGGACCTTTCCTCGTTTTACACGAATTTTTGAAAATGCGCCATATACAATAATTAATACAGTTAAAACTTGATTTTCAGATAAATAAAAATAATATCATTGTGAAATTCGTAATATCATTTTTTGGACTAGGAAAATTATTTTGAAAATCCGCCACTGGCTGCGGTACCAAAAAAAGAAAAAAAAAATACAAAATATTTTACATTTTATGAGACACGTGGTGATTACACGCGGTAGTAGGTAATGTAGCACTCTGACAGAAGTAAAATGTTTATTTAACTCCTTACACGTGTACCTACGCGAAAGTGAATTCCGGTGATTTATATTTCATTAAAGGAGTTCGCGATTATAAACACAAACTTAAAACTCGATGCAATTATTTACCCAGTAAAAGGTAGGTTACTAGGTAAGTGTGTGTTGCAGCCGATTTCGGTATAATGAACAGTACTTATTAATGGATTATAATTCGTTTGGTTAGCAGCGTATTTACTACCCCAACCCGTGACCATATACGACGTGTATATCTAAATGAAGCATTGAAATGGAATACGCTTAGAGCGACCTATTGAAAAGAATCAAAAATTACCGTATCGAATAATAATATTGTAAATATTGTATCCCTTGCTCGATCGGATCACTGGATAAGGAACTGTTATCATACTTAAAAAATTAATGTTATTGTTTTTCTATTTATAATAAATATGATAATACGAAAACTTCAAGTGGTACCGCCGACCGAATAAGAAAAAATAATTTTATTTTTCTGAAAATGGTCACTCCTTAAGCGTATTCCATTTGATTGCTTCAATTCAAGGTATGACCCCCCCCCTCTATATATTCTTCACCCTATGATTCACCCCCTCCCCACCGATACACACTCGATGGGACTCTATTAAACGAGCGCGGCGGTTTCAAAGAACGCGTACAATAACATTAACATAATATTATACGTATAGTTTAAAGGTAGTGTGTGTGTGTGTGTGTACGACTCGGTATATATTATAATATGGTCATTCCGAATAATAATAATAATAATAATAACAATATAATTCATAAATACGAGTTTGTCGTGTACCGGACAATTTTTCGGGTTTTTGATTTATTATTTGCCGTACTTACGTAGGTACGTACGTTCATAAATAAAATACGTGATTTCTAAATCCATTCACGCCATTATTTATTACGCGTATTTATTATACGGTTAGATAAAATTTAAATGCGGAAAAAGGATTCTGAGCTGATGCCCGCGAAGACACGCTGCAGCAGCGGTGCAATAATAATAGTGAAGAAAAATTACACCAGATAACAATACATACAATACGTACTTGGTTTTTGATTAAATTTTTTTCCACGGTAACAATAAACTTAAAAACGTCATTTTTTTAAATAACAATATACCTAGTTTTAATATTGTGCGCACATCTCGTGTAAAATATGACGGTTTTATATACCGTGTAAACCACGGGGTTCTCAACCTTTTGACGTTTATGCCCCCTTTTATACTATTATATGAGGCCACGCACCCCCCCCCCCTTTTCCACTACTATAAGATTGAATTATAATTTTTTACATACAAAATGTATATATATATATAATAGTTCAATAATATTTTTGAGATTATTGAAAATAGTATTGTTACTCGTCACACAATGACGACCGATACACACCTACTTACAAAAAAAATAAAATAAAAAACAAAATACAGATAACCATAAACAACATTTTCGTGTTCTGTGGTGAAACGTGGTTTTATGTGAATATTTTCACGCCTCCCTAGTTTGGGACGCAACCCCCAGGTTGAAAATCCTTGGTGTAAACCACGATTTTCTCCGCGAGATTATGTCACACACGATAAAGTCTAGTATTTATTCGAGTAGTAGGTATACACCACGCACGACATTAAAAAACAATTAAGGCGATCCAAAATGAATACATCCTTATAAACGCGTAAAATTTTATACCTAGTGGAGTAAAATATTTAAAAAATAATATAATACCAGGAAAAAAAAACTCGAGAACGAAACTGAGGTTTTAGAATGTTATAAATTATAATTTATTTTGTTATCTATGAGTATGAATACGCGTAAAATACG
Source organism: Stegophylla sp. TES_Ste_2020 (assembly GCA_025469315.1). Taxonomy (NCBI): domain Eukaryota; kingdom Metazoa; phylum Arthropoda; class Insecta; order Hemiptera; family Aphididae; genus Stegophylla; species Stegophylla sp. TES_Ste_2020. The sequence goes on from JAIPRM010011632.1 coordinate 8,024, forward strand.
GGTTTAACTGAGCAATAAGAGTTTTACTAATGATCACGTAAACAACAATTCAATTACATAGGAAAAACTATATAAAGGCGCGGCTAGAGTTTCACGTATCATTATTATTTCTAAAAGTCGAGGAAGTTTATGAAACTTTGAATTCTGCACTCGTATAAAAGAGTATTCTCAATTTTACGACGACTCGTCCTCACGAACTTCTAAATCAAAATTCAAGTATACGTTGATTACTCCTGCCAAACAAGAAAAATTAAATTAATATTCGCTCCATAAATTATTTAACATGAGGTTTACCCCGCATTTGTAGCTAGAGCGTGCAGATGGTGGTACGTGTTTAAAACTTTATGGGCCGATTCTGGAGGAAATTAAAACAGTCTTTCGTGGCATTAAACGAGTTTTAATTTAACCTTTTTGATATTCATAATACATTAATACACACAAATTAAATTTTTCCCACACAACAAACACGGGTAGAAAACAAGGATGTATTTTGCAATCAAAAAACGATTGACTTACGCATATTTAAAATCAACTCTATATTATCAAAATTAACATAATTCGATATATATATATATATATATATATATATATATATTATTATTAACTAAGTAGATATATCTCAAAGATCTTTAAAGTCGTAAAAAATGCTTTAGGTAATTTAATAACTAAAAACGATAATAGTAAAAACACAAAAAAATTCGTTCGTCTTACTGAAATACTCACCTAACCCGAAACAAGGGTAAATTAAATGGAAAAAGCTAGAGAGAGAGAGTCCACTAATATTTTTTGTTTTCATCTTAATTATCCTCTTCATTAATTATGTACCTATATATCGGTACTCTATTTAATTGGTATCTAAAAGGCGTACTCACTCACTCATACCAAACAATGACCACCAAATTAATTAAAATTATTATTAATTACGCTCGTAGGAACACCTATACACACAATAGGCGGGGGTTTCAACAATAAAAAAAAAAAAATATATGTTTACGTTTAACCCCGTTCGGTTTTCATTTCGAGGACTACCCTTGTGGCGCGCGCGCGCGGGGAATACGTATAACGATAAACCGTATAACTACTTGCGCTTTGTTTTTCACAAAGTTTATTTTAATAAAAGTCATATAATAATCAATGTACAACATAATAACGTTCAAGACGTTGAAGCGAAAAATAACAAGTTAAACACAATAATATGTAAAATGGCAAATATTTTTCTCGATGATCTTTTCCTCGCCAGTGACGTTCCAGCAGCAGCAGCCTACAAACTCCCCCCTCTCTCCCCTACCCCATCGACTAACATCACAAAGATCGCGTTTCACAAAGTACGATTCTCGAATGTAAAAAAGAAAAGAAATAAATATTTCCATATCGAAGTTACAAATATCGTTCCGTTTGAAAACAACAAATATTTTAATATAAAAAAACCGTTTGAACAAAGCTATATTACATTATATAGGTATAGGTTATATACATACGTATTATAGCATCATGCATTCATGCGTATACTTAATACGAAAAATACAAATCAATGTGGCGATGGTGGCTCTCATTCCATTTCCGAAAACAATAATAATCTTATTTAATAATATAACAATTTTTTTTTTTATTCATCACAATTTTCAATTTTGAATTATTGCTTTAAGTGTATAAACTTTGAGTTTGAATTTGTATTGAAATTGTACAAATGACTGTTATCTCTAAATCTCTAAACTAACTGATATCTCGGACGCAGACGGCGACGATGGACCGTGAAACGTCTCAAAGTGTCCGCGCGAACACGGTATATTTATTATTACAATGACGCGTAATCAATAACAACAAATAAGGACATACTTCGCACGACGGGTGGGATTCTCTTGACGGGTGTATTTGATTTTAAAGAAACGATTCTGAACGAGGGAAGTTAATAATATAAAAAAAAAAAATGTTAGAAAAATGTCCAAAAATTTTTTTCTTCACATTTTCAAAATTTTCTTGCGACAAAATCTTTCTTTATATGATTTTCTATTTATGTTTAAATTTTCATAAAATTCGGATCAAAAAATGATCGTTTTTATCAAATTTTGGGTACTTTATTCCAAAAAAAAAAATTGAAGAATTGAGAGATTCAAAAAATGATCTCTCTAAAGTAAATTTTGGGGGCAAATCCGGTTTTAAAAAGTTATTGGTCGAAACTTTTGAACAAGTATTTCCATACGAAAAGTTGAACACAGAAAAAAATAAAAATAAACATCATTTTAAAAACACAAGCTTCTTCAATTCGTTCACAATCTAAAATATATAAGGACCAGGGGGATTGATTAAACCCGAAAAATATATGTAAATACATAATAATATTATGTAACAGAAAAATACTTATTAATAATAACGCATACACGAATCCGCTGGATGGTTTACAAAACAAACGAATTGCACTTTTTCACGAGTCATAATATATTTTAGTTTTTACGCGTGTGTGTGTGTGTGTGGAGAAATACAACTACTATGACGACGACGACGACGACGACGACGTAATAGTTTATTATTAATTATTATTATTATTCTTAATAATTTATTATTATATCACGTTTGAAAATAATTGGGGCGCCTACTTTGAGAAAAAAAAAAGAAAAAAAGACGCTCGGACGACCTCCTGCCGCGTTCCAGGTCACACACACCCCGTCGTCGTGTTACGTGAAATACGACACGGGGCCGAACTGCGGCGGCGGCGACGGACAAGACGTGTCGTAATCGGCCATACCGAAAAAAAAAATACGTAAGTATAATAATATAAAAGATAATTAAAAAAAACAACAAAAATATAATAAAACCCGTATTGCGTCGCATAATAATAATAATAACGACTACTGCTACTATAGTAGTACTACGATAAACCCACGCGAAACGCCGTAAAAAATATTAAAACGACGAAAACGCCTCCGACCGTCTTCTTCTCGTTATGGGTAACACGCGAACAACGACGACGTAGCGGCCGTCGCGACGTGATTTCCACCATTCCTACGTGCCCTTAGAGATTCCCCCGACATTTTTCGTCTAAAAACCCTGCACTACTACCCCGCGTGTATAATATATCTGATATCGCCGTCATCGTCGAAGTGACACACGTTTTCGAGAGAGAATTTTTTTTTTTAAACCCAAAATCACAAATCTATCGTAATGCGAATGAATAAATTCTACAATGGAGACTGTTGTTTTTAAACGTTTTGATTTCGTATATCTATACTCTGTGGATGGAGGATTTTAAAGTGGGGTCGGGATATGGGGGGAATATTGTAAACAATAGTTGCTAGGGTAAAACGAGTTTAATATTCTGAAATCCATAAAAATATAATTTCCTATCACATGACTACTCCTGACTACTGAGATATGAAAATATATAGGTACACAATATCGAGTTAGCGAAAAAAAGTTGTTTGTCAACAAAATCAGTTGATTTCAAAAGAAGAATTTAAAGCATTGATCTCTTTTTAAAAGTAGATTAATATTGTAAATAGGCTTAATGTTAAATACTAAATATAATAAACAGTCACGAGTATTTTAATTTAATTTTAGTGTAAGTATTATATATTATATTTAATATTTCAATATATTCGCACGGTTATAAGACTTTATCAAAAATAATAAAAATCTCTTTGTAAAACACAAGTAAGCAGTGATACTACTAGTATATGATTTTTTTATAAATTTACCTATATTTTAAAATAATTTGCATTTTTTTTTTTTCTTGAAGGGTGTCGAGGGGGTGTAAGGCCCATTCTAAGGAAAAGCGGCCCTGTTTTCTTCATGGCACACCCCACACCACCAAATATCTATGAATATAATAGTATATTACAGCGGAAATAAATGGGCAATGGCGGAAAAAGTTGAATTTGATTTATATTTAAACGGTTCATTTCGAAATTATGCAATTTATGTTATTAAAGTTGAAAAGCTTCTATCACGAATAAAAACTTAACCATCGACTTTTTTTTTTGACACAGTTTATAGATTATAGATTGTAGAATGTATATTTTATATATAAATATATATGTTATTATGTAGCAATGATGGTTTGCAATTTGAAGATGTGAAAAGAAAATGTAGGAAAGTTTTTTCCACTATTTTTTTTCCTGTTCTCAGTATAAATAACTGAGTAAAATCTAAATTTTTTGATGATTATAATAAATTTCAAAATTGTCGAGTCTTTAAATAAACAGAAACACCCACTCAGAATCGCTTCATTGAAGAAATCGTTTAATAATTTCTTTAAAATTCAATACACATCCACCAAGAGGAGCGAATAATACTCATTACCTAGGCTTTTTATTTGTGACATTTTAAGATCAGTTATAAGAAAAATGTTTAAGAGTTAGAATTGATTCATAATGGGGGTGGGGGACAATATAGTAAAATATTTAAGTTAGGGGTACGGAAGAAAAAAAAGCCGGACATACTTCGGTGGGATTCTCTTGACGGGTATATATTTAATTTTAAAGAAACGATAAATCATTTCTTCAATAAAACGACGATTCTGAACGAGTGAAGTTAATAATATAAAAAATAAATGAGAAAAAAAAAATGTTAGAAAAATGTCCAAAATTTTTTTTTCGCATTTTCACAATCGTCTTGCGCTAAAATCTTTCTTATATGATTTTCTATCTATGTATAAATAAAAAAAAAAAAAAAAAAAAAAATTGAAGAATTGAGAAATTTAGAAATTCAAAAAATGAC
>JAIPRM010011633.1:0-12735 GCA_025469315.1 Stegophylla sp. TES_Ste_2020
TAATTACGGTGTGGCCTTTGGACTGCCGCCCAAATACATTTCTCAAAACCACAACGCCTTATCAGTTGTCACATATTACACGGACTGCCATGTATATGTATACACTATTATATGTTTATGTATACATGTACAGTCGTTGCCAGATAGATTGGCACGGCGGTGGCGGCGCGATAACGAAAAACCAGGGGTTCTCAGTCTTTTTTTGCCTTTTTTTTTCTTTTTTTTTTCTGTGTACAACTTTTCGTTTAGAAATACTTGTCCAAAAGTTTCGATCAATAACTTTTTGAAACCGGATTTGCCTCTAGATTGTACTGTAGAAAGGTCATTTTTTGAATATCTCAATTCTTCAATTTTCTTTTTGGAAAAACTACCCAAAATTTGACAAAAAACGACTTGGAAACCATCATTTTTTGTTCTGAATTTTATGAAAATTTAAACATAGATAGAAAATCCTATAAAAAAGATTTTGGCGCAAGAAAATTTTGAAAATGTGAAAAAAAATTTTGGACATTTTTCGAAAATTTTTTTTTTTTTTTTATTATTAACTTCCTTCGTTCAGAATCGTTTTACTGAAGAAATTATTTATCGTTTCTTTAAAATTTAACACGCCCGTCAAGAGAATACCACCCGTCATGCGAAGTACACCCATCGTGCGAAGTATGTCCGGCTTTTTTTTTAAAATTATGCTATAATATTTACAATGCAATGTAGATGATGACGTAGTAATATAGTTTATTAATACTTCTAATTAATTACTTTCGGTTTGTTCTCAGTCGTCTGTCCGATAACGACTGAACTTCGTACCAGTTTAATACGCGTCATAGATCAGTGTAACACTGTGTCCTACGTGAACGCGGCGAACGCGAATTTGCGGTTGACGCGAGCGAATTCGCGTTGGCCGCATTCGCCGCTCGCAATCGTGTCCTACTTATTTGCGGCGAACACGAATTTGCGGCTGACAATATTCCGATATTTTTTGTTTTACGACGTTCAGACGTGCAGTGTGTTTTGAAGTGTAATGTGCTGTATATGTGTTTATGTTCAGCTCTTTTATATATTTCATTCTTAACTTTTTGTTAAAAACTAACTCAACTAAAAATGACATCGAATTTACAAAAACAATTATTTTTATACGAAAGTACAACACTAAAATATTTACTGTATAAAAAATATTTAAAAAAAAGAAGATCAGTTGTAAATTCAATTATTTATAAAGATAGACTTGTTTTTGGTGAATTCTTTCACCTATACCCACAGTTGCGAAAAAATGAAACTTTATTTCGATCTTATACTAGAATGACTACCGATACATTTGATTATATTTTAAAATTCATATCACCGGAATTTGATCTCAAGACCACAAATTTCCAAGAACCTAGGGGTTAGAACCTTAGGTTAGAATACGTCTATTCGCTTTAACGCCCGACCAAAAACAAAACGATTTGATTTTCAAACCGTGCGGCGAACGCGAGCGAATGAATTCGTTCGCGTCGCCCGCGTTTATCGCGTACGATAGACACTCTAATCTATTTTTATATGTTTGATAATTTTTTTCGCCGCGTCGCTTGCACTGCAACGCGTTTACCGCGTTCGCCGCGTCACGTAGGACACAGGGTGAGTGCTGTGTGCCTGTGTGCCCGTGTTACGTGAGCAGTGAGCTATGTGCTGTCACGTGAACGCTTTTTTTTTATATAATAAATTGTTTGAATTAATAAATCATTAATACATTAATCTCTAATAATTATTTTTTACTTAAACATAAAACTACAAATTCAGAAGTGGTATACGGTCGATTCGTGTGTTCCGTAATAGTGTCGTTCCAATATTAAATCAGTCATTAACTATTATACATAGTTATAATCTATAATATTTCATTACAATTTTTCTCATCATCTTTTAGATTCTGAACGAAATGAAGAAGCTAGTGTTTTTACAATGATGTTTATTTTATTTTTTTTTTCTGTGTACAACTTTTCGTATAGAAATAATAGTCCAAACGTTTCGATCAGTAACTTTTTGAAACCGGATTTGCCTCTAGATTGTACTTTTAATAGGTCATTTTTTGAATTTCTCAATAATTCAATTTTTTTTTTTGGAAAAAACTACCTAAAATTTGACAAAAACGACTCGGAAACCATCATTTTTTGATCCGAACTATATGAAAATTTAAACATAGATAGAAAATCGTATAAGAAAGATTTTGGCGAAAGAAAATTTTGAAAACGTGAAAAAAAAATTTTGAACATTTTTCTAACATTTTTTTTTTTCTTATTTATTTTTTATATTATTAACTTTCCTTGTTCAGAATCGTTTTATTAAAGAAATGATTTATCGTTTCTTTAAAATTCAATACACCCGTCAAGAGAATCCCACCCGTTGTGCGAAGAACACCCATCGTGCGAAGTATGTGCGGCTTTTTTTTCGTGCAGTGTATTATTGTGTAAAACGCGAGATGTTCCTGATGATACGCGGTCAATCATGCTGGGATTTGTCCAAAGTCACGTGCTTCAGTTTTGGACTAATTGAATACCTAGCATCGTCATGTCCATCACGTACCTGTCAGTGATGTAACATTACGGGTTACACGGAACGAAATCGCCCAAATGTACATTGTGGACGACAACGCGGTGGTGAGAATGTATATCAGTTATATTAAATGTATTAAATATTAGTGTTAAGTACCTCAACGGTGTAGTCGCGTTAATAGACACGTGAAGTCCAGTTAGTCTGCTTAAAGCTACCATTGTCCCTTATGTATCTGATTCAAGACCCCCTCCCCCAGTGGTGTTTTTAGCTTTTTAGCGCCCATAGGCTAAATTAATCTTCCCCCTCCCCCCAATTAACCATCTATCTATCCACCCACCCACGCAACTAAAGAACAAACAGTTCTTTCTGAACCGTTCTTTTAAAATTTTTTGTACACATTTTTAAAATTTTATATTAAATCTTCAAAATGGACATATGAAAAAAAAAATTGTTAAGCAAGTTGGCATTTTTCTGCAATGTTCACAAACTATTGCTCACCCATTTTTTTATGAGTACAATTAATTTAGATTTTTCTTTATTAATTATTATCTATCAAAATTTAAATTTATAGTCAAAGTATTTTCAAAAACAACATTCCATATTTTTTTTCATATTTAATGTCTTTTTATACATATTTTACAAATTTTTCTTCCTTTAATGTCTTATCCCTATTTATTATATTATTTTAAATATTCAGGTAGTTTCAAATTTCAATAGAAATCTTAATAAATAATACAATTTTCAAGTTTATTCTTATATACTAGTAACTTTTTTAATATGATTTTTATTTATATTTATATTATGTATAATATATTTAAATATAAGTAATAATAAGTAAAAATATTAAATACCTAAAAACTCTAATTGCTTAAAAAAAAGGCCGCCTCCTCTAAAAAAGCCGCCCTAGGCTCCAGCCTATTTAGCCTGTCCCTAAATACAGTACTGCCCCCCTCCCCCCCCCCCGAAGTCAGACTTATTCAGTATTAATAAGTCTAGGCCAGTGTTTGGAAAGTTCCTTTAAAAAAGGAACTAGTTCACGTTCACGTGCATCTTCTAATAAAGGAACTAAATCCTTTTCCATTCCTAGCTTAAAAAAAGGAACTAGTTCCTTTCCTCGTTCCTAAGTAACGAACATTTTTGTTCCTCAATAATTTTAAAATTTTACCAATATAATTTAAAATAATAATTAATTCAACATAATAATTTAATTAGGTATCTATTGTTGTTCAGTTTTCAAAATATTAATTTGTTTATTTCACATAAGTTATCATTTAATTTATAAATAATAAGTGCAATAAAAATTCATTTTTAATGCAAATAACGATAAATAATGAATTTTATGAGTGAAGAAAAAGAAGGCTAGTAAATTTTTACCTGAGTACTTATGTTTTATTAAATTTAAATATCGATCAACTAAACTGGAATAAAGAATATCACATAAAATAATGTTAAATTAAATGATATAGGTAATTACATAATAATATATTTTTAGTACTCTTTATAATACATAATAATATGACTATTATAGTCGCTATCGTGGGTTTTCCATGCGGTATTGGGGGTCGGTTCGTTGTTAATTAAATTAATGATACCTTTACAATATTATATACCTCTGTTTTCTCAATTTGATCATACCTTACAGCTTATAATCGAGTTTATATTTCTAAACTTTGGTAAACATTGTTAATTATATTAACTTTTATAGATATAATTTTATTACTCTTTATATTAGCTATATTTCTAAAGAAAAGCTATGCAATTGTTTTTCCAAAAATTATTTAAAATTATTATGTACGTATATAAAGAACAAGTGAACGAAAAAATTTGTTCATGTTCCTCTAAAAATTGAACGAATTCCAAAATATTCCTTCATACAAAAAAGGAACTACATTCCCGATAAGTTCCTTAAAATGGAACGAAATCAAAGGAACAAGTTCGTTTGAACGCGTTCCTTCCAAACACTGGTCTAGGCTGTGTTGTCGATCAATTTTCTAACGATGTTTATCACGTCGATCTTGATGCCTCAACTAATGTAAATTGTCTGGAGTTTCCTAGTTGCGGACAAAGTCATAAAAACTACGTGAGTTGTGGACACGGGTCAAAAAGGCAATATACGAGTTACGAACACGCGATAAAATGATAATGTACGAATTGTGGACACGCGACTAATGTATCATACGAATTGCAGAGGTATATTTGACTGGAAACAATTTTCAACAATTAAGATGATTGTGTCGATGCTATTGCGACGGCCAACAAATTTTGGCGTTTCATTACCCTCACGTTGCATAGCTTGCCAAAAGTTATTATCCATTTGAATCGAGCGCTAGTGAAGCGCGAGATGAGTTTTGCGAAGTGAGCGAAGCGAATGGAATTGCGGACCAAAGTTACGTTCAATGTAATTTAATATAAGTATTACATAATTTGGATTTTTTTTCATGAATTATTTTTCCTCGGATTTTATCAAGTGTCCACAATTCGTATATTATCATTTATCACTTTATCGCTTGTCCGCAATTCGTATATTGCCTTCTTGACTCGTGTCCGCAACTGTTATGTCCCAAATAAATAATAAATAATAAATAAATAATAATAAATAAATAATAATAATAAATAAATAATAAATCTTTTGGAATTTCCCCGCAACTAGTATGCGGTTTCAACGATACTATGAAAAATGACTGTTAGGACGTAATTTTTTTTCTCACCCTCGTGTTCGTTATTCTGAGTGTCTCGGATGGACCGTTTGTAATTAATTTTAAATGCACAGAAAATATCTCATTAGTCGAAATTTTTATCCGTAAATTATAACGATAATGAACAAATGGAAGTGGATATAATTAGAAATAGAGGATACCTATTACCGATCAGTATTAATAATGAAATTAAACAAATTTATAATGATGCGTATTTAACCAGTAGAGCAATGGAAAACATAATAAATGATGACATTCAACCCGAAATGAGTATTCGACTTGAATATGATGTGTTGCTTAACTCTTGTGGCTTATGAAAACGGTAGCACACTGCGTTATTTACGTGTATAATGAATCAATACTCAATAGAGATAGAGAATAATATTATGTTGTTAATTGTTAAGGTTCCCATACACTATCGGTTTTTACAACCGTGTATGGTATACGGTATAATTCGTATACCGTACGCGGATAGTGTGTGTGCCGAAAACGGCCGTTTTAAAGACCGTACACAGTGACTAGAAACGTCTGAGCAATTTGATTTTTTTCTCTTATACAGTGTTTTTAATGACAATACGGAAGGTGTGTGCCCATCTCCGTGTTCGAACTATAAAAGTATACGGTATTTTTACTTTTTAGGGAAATTACAATGGATTAATTTATATAGAGTTAATTTATTATAGGAGACATTAATAATTAAATAGGAAACATTATTTAAAGTTTTTAATAATTTGTACAATTATTTAAATTTAAAAAAAGTGTAAGTAATTGCAATAAACAGAAAAAAATTAGTAAAATATTAAATAAAAATTAAGAATATACCAAATGTGTGTAGTAGTTTCGCTATTTGCTGTGGAATACAAGTTATTAAAATGTGTTAAAATTGTGTCGTGTTATTAGAATTGTGACTACCATACTCTGTTTCTAAAACCTATAGTGTGTGGTGTACCTCGGTGTACGAATAGAACTGTCAGAAATATAATATATACCGTATAACGTTGATAAAACCGAAAGTGTATGGTGTTCTTCAGTTTACGAACAAAATTTTACGAACTATACCGTACACCGTACCTGGTTGTTAAAACTGATGGTGTATGGGGACCTTTAGACATGTTTATTTTATATTTTATTATATTTGCTCATATCATTGGTACTATTATTGGGTTTTATACACTATTGTAGTGTTGTCTATAGTTGTGTTTATTAAATATACATTTGATACTCGTATTTCGAATCTCTAGTTATTAGAAGTGTTATTGTCTTATCTAAAATTGTCGGGTCAAATATATTTAATGATTTTATTCGGAGGAAGGAAATTATTGTCTATACTCTATTTTGATATTATTATGATAGTCACAGAGACAATCGAAGAGCATCTAAAATTGCTTAATAGAGTATTAGAGAGAGATATATGAGAAATAAAAAAAGTAGAGTAAAGTAAAGTATAGACAATAATGCCAAACATATTTTGCATTTCGGGTATTCTTTGCTCCTCAGGTGGGTGTGTAGAATTTTAAAGAAACAATAAATCATTTCTTCAATAATGGAACTCTGAACGAAGGAAGGTAATAATATAAAGAATAGTAATAAATAATAAATAATATAAATAGTAGTCGTTATTTTCAACACACCCCCAAAGAGTCTAATTCGAGGAACCAAGAAAACTCACGCAAAGTATGTCCGGCTTTCTTGTCTATACATTACTTATTTAGTTATTTAAATTTACTTTATTTTACTGAACTTTACTTTCTTGTCTTTGCTTTGATTTACTTTACTTTTCTGTCTTTGCTTTACTTTACATTTTTTTATCTAATACATAAAGAAAGTACTCCTCACTTTGGGGTGTTCTCCACACCTCGGGTGGGATACTCTTAACGGCAGGGTCGGATACAGAGACTTGGTGGAGGGGAGCCCAACTGCCGATTTGCATATTGGTATCATTATGTAGAACACAAAAAAATTATATAATTTTTATTGCTTTTGGAAATTTGAAATAATACATAACAATAATAACTTGATAATACCTGGATGGAGCACAGGCTATCGTAGTAAAATATGTTTATTTATAGCACAGAAGAAGTTGTTCTGTGTTTATAAATCATGCCGTTTCAAACCGATAACTGCCATACAATACGACGTTAACAATGCGAACAAAGTCCAAAAGAAACGATATAATTTCATGATTTATTAGATTTAATTATTTATTTTATAATCAACGGACTTATTAGTTCGACGAATTGACATAAATGTCGAAAACTCGTCGTCAGTCAGTCGTCCATGCAGATGACATTGCGTGTGTGTTAATTTAATTATGGTTTTTGGCTGTATTGTCATTATATTTTGTTTTTCCACTCATTGTTTCAAAAAAGAAGACGATTTAGAAGCAAATTATTTTTTCAAAGATGTGAATACATGTAATATGATAAAATCAGTATAATAGAATACAATATAGGTATGTAATTTAATATTATAAAATTAAAAAATAAAATTATATTTAAAAAATTACGAAAATTTTTAGTGGCTCTTTAAAATCTGAAAAATTATGTACATTGTAACTTAGCTCTTTCGTCAAAAAAGGTTGCCGACCCCTGGTGCAGGTTATAGACAAGGAGACATAAAACAGGACTGTAACAATATAATGGACATGGGCGTAAATGAAGTTTGATGTTTGGGGGAGCTGGAGTTCAGGTCAAACTGTATACTCTTGTTATAACAAAATCAGTGCAAGTAAACAAAGCAGTGTGTTCATTAGATTTGGGGAGGGGGCTAATGCAGTTTTACCCCTCAGCTCCCCCCCCCGCTATTTGCGTCTATGATAATGGAGCACTTATTGTGCTTTATTTGGCTGTTGACTGATTTGTATTGATACTATAGAATAATAGCCACAGTGTTTAAATAATATTGGACCTACGTGTGGTTTGTGTCCATGTAAATTAACGTCCATTAACGGATAAATAGCGTTTCCCTAATCCTAACGATTGTTGAAGTCATCGGTCGGCATTTTCGGGCAATTTGACTGTAATTTCTTTTTAATCGGTTGACAAAGCGTATTAGATAGGTTTCTGTAAATAACGACTCCTCAAAAATTTGGTCATGAATCAAACTATAAGTTGCCAAACACGTATTATTATCTCATATTTTTGTCGAGGTATTTTCGCTATGCATTTGACCACAGAATAAATAAATAAAATATAATAAATAAAATACACTATACAGACCATAATTTTTACTCGATATGCAGTGTAAACTAGTTTTGAGCACCGATTCCATTTTTGAACTGACGACGATAATAGATGCAAAGCGTGATAACATATCTAATAATGTGTACTTCGACTCTTAAGTCATAAATACGCGCACGGCTATTCTACAGCCAGCACGTGTGACATTTCTTAAAGAAAATATAGTAACAACAACACTTTCTTCAGATATGTGTAATTTTAAATGAATATTTTCCAATATTGTAGTATAATCTAAAGTGCATAAAAAAATCGTGGAGAAAATTGTGAAATTGAAATTTGTATTGATATTGTTTATAAAATATTTCAATTGACTATTAATTTCCAGTCAACTGAATGTATATTATTTAAAGAGTAATTTAATGGTATTAAATTTATTATAATTAGAAAATATTCGAATAAATTATTTAAATAAATAAATAATCTAAATAATAAATTAATATCTTTGTACATTTCTTTTCCACTCACAAATTTATATTTTTGCACGTGCTGTAATAAAATTATTTATAAAAAAAAGTTTGCACTTCGATCCTTAGGGTTCGTACCTCGGGTGGAATACTCTTGAAGTTCTGTTGAATTTTAAAGAAATGATGAACCATTTCTTCAATAAAACGATCCTGAGCGGAGTTTTAACAAATAATAATTATCAGTTTTGAAGCATTGAGCTTAAATGTTGAACTAAAATTTATTTCGTTACCTACATACCTACAACATTTACAAAAACACCAAAATTGATGTTTCACACATTCCCCTACACCTAATGAACGTTCCATAAATAATTTCAAATTACAATAAAATATAAATGTCATAATAAAATAAACTAAAGAGGCCCTAATTATCGTAAAACAACATTAATTCGCTATAATATAATTAGCACTAACATTTATCATGTCGTCTCTGGTTAGTTACGGTTTAAAAAGAGCAAAATATTTAGTATACTGACTAATTTTGAACCTCGTTATCGTCACAATCAAATTTGACGTATTAACCAGTACGCCACAAGAACAGCGTTGAAAACCGTTGAAATAGTAGGTATTTATACTAACAACTGAAAATATTGAATATTCAAAATAGAATAATTAGAAACCAATTGATGTATGTGGATTTTAATTCACACCATCGTATTCAGCGTAGAAAAATCCTAAAGATGGCGAAAAAACATTAACTATACCAACTTTTTAGGGTATTAATTAGAAATACACCATCCAATTTGATCATACTTTCTCGGATTTTTTTTTCAATCAAACCCTTGTAAAATGTTTAATTATTAGCCCGTAAGAAATGTTATTATACCAAAATGTTTGCAATGAAATTCTCTATCTATGTATCAAATTTTTAAAAGATTAGTAGAACCAATTTTCTTTTATGTACATTAAAGTGTGTATTAATTTTGGGTAAAACTAATAAATTTCGTCAAAATTCTAATTTCAAACATATTTTGCAGTATTTTGTCAATTTTTTGACAGATTATCCGCGTTTTTGAAAAAATTATTGAGAAAGTTGGAAAATTATTTGTTTAGAGTACCGTCTGGGTGTGATTTCAGATCTTTAAACTTACATGAAGATCACTTTTGGACAAGTATTTCTATTCGAAAAAGTGTTTCAAGTAAGAGAAAAAATAAAAACAAACATCATTGTAAAATTATAAGCTTCTTCACTCCACAGTCCACTCAGAATCTAAAAGATATACAATACAAAGTTTAGAATTTATAAATTAATGAATTTACAGTCGGCAAATTTTAATGATTAATTAGGCATTTTTAACGATATACACCTCCCTAAATTTTGAACGCTCGCTACGCCACTGGAAATAATACATTACTCATAACAAAATTTAATAAAAAGGACCCAAATATTCACCATAGTTCACTGGTTAGGATAGATAATAATTACTGGAGCGCGGACTATGTTACGAAAAACGAGCAAATTTTATAAACGTTCCCCATCGAAGAGCAAACGTACGTTTCCCCAGTCCCCCACTTTATGTTTCTGCAATTTTTTTTTCTCGATATTTAGTACGAAATTTGTACGAATTTGTACAATAAGCAACACAATTTGTACGAGTTTATTTTTAGGGTTAAACAAGAATTTGAGTGGGGGACTGGGGAAACGTTTCTCCAGCCCCCCCCACCCAGAAAATACTTTATTGCACGAAATACCTATGCAATTATTTAGTACGAAATATGTACGAATTTGTAATTTATTATTATATGATTTATGCTAATTTTAAAAATTTAGTGTAAAATTCGTAAACTTGTACGAATTTACGTAAACTACCACTTAATTATAAATTTTAGAATTTAAAATGTCATTAGTTTTATTTATAAGTTTGGCCTTCACATCTATGATGACTACCGAGTCATTTTTCATTTTTGACTCATGACTTTCGATCTATAATCAAAGCTTTTGGGGCTCACTCTGTAATCCCCTTGCGCGCGTTTATGTAATTATTTATCACAATATTCTTAGATTATATGATATTTTGTACAACATAACAAATGGTGTATAAAATAGGTCAGGTGAAGAGAAAAAAACATCCTTTATTTACTTATAACCATAGGCGAAACTAGATAATTTTATTATGACAGGCCAAGTGAAATATGAAAAAAAAATTACAATTACAATTTTATACGGTAATTTATCTTTTTTTAATATAATGCAATTTATTTAAAAACTTAATGTTAAGTGTTTAATATTAGATAAAAATTATATTATATTGTAAAATTAAATAACAATAAGGAAGTCTGCAGGGGAGAATAGGCTCACCGGGATACTGGGTAAATCCCGATAGGCTTTCTCTCTAAACGCCTTTTTCTTTTTATTATTATTATTATTATTATTTATACAACATTAAAAAGTTCGCGACGTAAAACATATGTAATACCTCCAAATAAATAATAATTTATAAGATAAAGAAAATTAAACAATACCAAAAATAGCAATAAGTATCAATAAATTGGTTAACTCGATATATCAGTAATTATGAAGTATTTTTTTGATTCATCGATCATCCTTTATACCTTAAAAATGTATTAACTTTATTTTTTGAAATGACAACATACATATTTAACTAGCTTATAAAGTAGAAAATGATCCAATTCAGAAAATGTCTAGGTCAATATCAAAATTTTGAACCAGTACTTTGTAAGTTATAAGCTTTTTTTACTTAGACTGAAAGTCAAACGTGGGTATGATATTTCTTCTTTATAATTGAGTGGCTCATGATAACAGAATCATCCTTTATAGTATCAAAAAAGACTGTGGTTTATAAACTAGAAACTGTATATTACATTATACTTTTCAGTATTTTATTATCTATTTGAATTATTTTTCATTGGAATTTTATTATTAATAAGATGAATGTTTATGTTAATAAGTACAGGATTTACTCTTTGACTTTTATAAAATTTAATATTGATAGCATTTTAACAGCGGCTTATTTGAGAATTTTTTCTGGGGAAGGGGGGTGGTGAATCCTATTTCTATAACAGAATTAAAAAAAGATGTTTTTGCTCAAAAATGTATTTATTTTTTTTAACAATAATTTACATATTCTAAGAATTTGTATACATTAGAGAATATATTTGGACTTTTTCTCTTTTGTAAGTGTCTGTTTGAAGTTACTATTTCATCGTTATTTTCCATATTTAATGACTAATATAAGGTAAAAGTAAAATGGATATAATCTAATAAGAAATAAATAATATTAAACCATTCTATGAATATTGAGTTAGGTACATTTTTACTTTTACTCAATTAAAATCTAATCATCACCATGAATTCACTATTTTGATTAAAATATTAACATTGAACTTAATTAAATAACTGATAGATCAAGTAAAAATTCTTTTACAAAATATAGTGGTTATGACTATACGTATGCCTTATGATTACGGTTTGGTAATACCAGTGGCGTGCCCAGGAATTTCTGATGGGAGGGGATGTAATCTGAAAGTATAGTGAGAAATAAATCCAGGGGGATTATCCCTCCACAACCATTCAAAACCCCCTAGATTTTGGAAAAGTAGGATTAAATTGAGGAAAAGGGGCAAAATCAATCAAATAAACATATTTGTTCTCCTCCCCCCTTTAATTTTTTTTTCCTAATTACGCCAATATGCCCAGTGAATTTTAATTAGAACAAAAATATTGTTTTCTTGCTTCACTCGAAATAAATCTTTTCAACTTTTTCGTGTCATTATCCTATCAATATTTTAGATTCGGAATGAAGTGAAGAAGCTAGTGTTTTTTCAATGATGTTTATTTTTTTTTATTTT
>JAIPRM010011634.1:0-12735 GCA_025469315.1 Stegophylla sp. TES_Ste_2020
GGGGGGGGTGGCTTAGCCTTTGAAATCACCTTAATTGGGCCTATGACTAGACTCCTTATAATTTACGATCTTGATTATACATACAGTAACTGTTTTGGTTTTGTAACTAAATTTTGGACCCCTCCAGAAAAATTTGAAAATACGCCACTGTTAACATGTAAAATGTTTTTTTTACGAAACGATTCCCAGAGTATTTTTCTACTCAAGGTCAAATTTTCTAAACATTATGTTCAACAAATTATTATTTACAAGAGTTTGAAATAATCATTACAATTTAAACAATTTTTTATACAACAATGACAGCTTTCTTAACTATTATTGATTCTTCATTAATATTTCGTAACATTTTTAACTTTTCGTTTAAAAGTATAAACATCTCCTACAAATATTAGGTCTACCTACATATTATCAAAATCGTTTAAACAATTTGAAGTAATTTTTATTTATAAAAGTTTTAAATTTAAAAGTACAGCAAAATTGATCATTCCCACGAACAATTAAATGGACATCAATTTTTAGAACATGAGTGAAGCATAGATGCTAGTTTTAATGTTGTTATTTTAATTTTTTTTTATGTGTACACGTTTCCGAATTGAAATACTTATCTAAAAATTTTGACTAACAAGTTTTCCAACTTGATTTTTTTTCTAGATACGATATTAAATTTAATCCTAAATTTTAAGATATAATTTTTCGAAATTATCAAAAGATTTTCCAAAATTTAGGAAAAAACTACCCATAATATTTAATCCAATCTTTATAAAAATTGTAATGTAGATTGGCACTGATATAAAAATATTTTAGTGAAAGAAATATTTTAATATGTGATAAAAAAGTTTTATTTTTAACATCCATTGATCCAACAAGTTCTACCAGAACTACCTATGGTGCGAAGTGTGTCAGTATTTTCTGTAATTAAATTTTAAAACCTACTCGATGTAAAACTGACAATTATTCTGTATAATTTTATATGTTCTGTAAAATTTCTAAAGCTCCATTGAAAATTGTTTGATTGAAAAAAATATTTATTGTTTCTTTAAAATTCAACTTACCCACCAAAAGCATCCAACTGGAGGACCAAAAAAAAAAACTCATAGTAAAAAGTACAACCGGTTTTTTCAATCAGCATAGTGTAAGCATACAAATACATTGATTAGTTTTGAAAAAGTTTTCTGGGCACAAGTGAATTCAACTGTACTTACATCACAGTGTGTATAGCGCATATATCTTTTAGTTTTGCTGTGGTTTACATAATATTATATTGATCGTTTTGAAAACGTTTTTTTTTTCGTCTCTGCAGTTTACCGTCATTGCCGCTCATCGCACTCGTGCGTACGGAGGATTATGCATTCACAAAGGGGATGGGGGTTGTCATGTATAATGCATAAGACAAAAATCCTTTTTCAATGATAGTCTGTTGTGGAGTACATTGGACTGAAATACAATTTTAGACAAACAAATCAATTTAAAATTACATACAAAAATTTTGAAAAATATAAATATTCATGTAATGCCAAAATTGTGGACTTATATAATCGAAATATTATCAATTAGATTATCAATCAATAGATAGATGAATTAGATGTGTGTATCATATAATGAATAATACTTAGGATTTTGAAAACATAAATTTTGATATGTATACATAAATGCCATAAATTGAACAAGATATATTATAGGCCGTGAGTTTACTTCACTCCTTGGATAAGATACTTGTCAGAGATGTGCTGAATTTTAATGACATGATAAATAATTTTTTTAACGATACGATTCTGAGTGGTGTCGCAAATTTAATAACTAGGGATCGAAAATTATTGCATTGTAAAAGTTATGAAATTGATCGTAGAGGGACGTCAGAAAGTAAGGTTTTAACAATTGTAAAATTGTAACATTGTAAAATTTTTTCGAAATTTGTACAGCTGATGTATAGAGAGACTCATAACGAATAAAGTAAAACAGTGACATCGTCCGTGATGTCAAAATCACGTGTTATGAAAATATTATTTCATGTAATATTTTTTCTAACATTTTTTCACCAATTATTTTTTTCTTGTAGGTACTTAGTTATTTTTCCAGTTCATGGTTTTTTTTACGTTTTACATTATTTTTATATTTTTTTTTTATAAAATTGACATTTATTACTGTGTATTAACTGAAGTTCCATTCAGATTCGTTTAATTATATAAATGATTTATAGTATCTTTTAAATTCAACACGCCCACCAAGAGTATTCCATTTGAAGAGCAAAGTGTACCGCTCTTTTTTAGAGTTAAATTTAATTAATGCTTTTTTTTTCAGCTACTTGAAATGCTTTTTAAAAGAAGTTTTATGTAACAAAATCTAAGCCCTACTCATCAGTCAAAAAGTTCAAAGAACAGTTTTCAATGAAGATTATGGCATCGTTCTTTTGGGTAAAGATCTTTTTGGTGGGATCTGGACAATCGACCGACACCCAATGACCGACAGGACAATCGACCGACACCCAATACATAAAAGTTGGCAATGATTTTATTAATAAACTTATATTAGAAAATTATAAGAATATTTTAATGCGTAAGACCCTTTTCGAATATCTTCGAGGCATTGGTCACAATATAGCCCTTTAATTTTTTTTTCAGTATTATCATTATTAACACTTTTATTTTTTATTTTATCAGTATTGTAATTATTAACATTTTTATTATTATCATAATTTTTAAAACGTTTATATGAAAATAATTTAAGTAATTTCTGTATTGAATGTACTAATATGATTTATTTAGCAAAATAAAATAATATTTATTTATGGGATAATTTTTCTGTAAATCAATTATATATTTAATACATATAGTAAAAATCTCTTAAATAGGTAATGTAAAATTCATTTAATATAATTATATTATACTCTAATATAAGTCTATTAATAAAATCATTGCCAACTTAATTTTTAAACATCGACAATATTTCGTTGAGCGTAACGGGTTAGTATGTATTGGGTGTCGGTCGATTATCCTGTCGGTTGATTGTCTGTGTCGGTCGATTGCCCGTGTCGGTCGATCGGTTGTCGGTCGATTGTCCTGTCGGTCGATTGGGTGTCGGTCGAATGACCCACATCCCTTTTTGGTCGATTTAATTTCCAAAGGAACCTCCATCAATGCTCCTGCATACTATGAAACCCTTAAGAAGATGAAAAAGTAATTAAGATATCAATTTTGAGAGTTATATCATTGAAACTATACAAATTATAAAAAAATAAAAATTATGGTGATACACTGGTGCTTTTGCAAGATTATCAAGTTTTCCTCTTTGAGTAAATAAATGTAGAAATGGGTGGATCACAAATTTGACGAAATGCCTTTTGAAAATGTTGATTACGTCACGCTATAACACTCTATAACGCAATTTTAATATCATGCTCTATCTACTTGCACTTTCTTTAAACCCACGCTACGCCATTGAATATAACGTGTAAGTGATAAGTTATAACTAATAAATAATTTACTATCACTATCTATATATCAGTGATCATTAATCACCTGATATTCTCAATGTTAAGTCGCAACACAACAGTAGACAATGAAAATAATAATAAAAAAAAAAAAAATAAATAAAAAATATGATAATAATCGTGTCATCCTTGCTGGATTAGTGTTTAGATACAAATATTCAATATGAAATGACATGCAATTTTTATTATTATTTTTTTTTATTTTTATTTTTTATAATCGGATGCTGTCCATAAAAACGTTTATTTGTTATTGAAAAATAGACGAAAAATTTAACCCTCAACCTACAAAATCGAGGAAACATTTTATTTAGTATTTCTAAAGGTACGATTTGGAATTATTTTCAAATATAAAAAGTGTGTAGTTCGCTTGTCAGGGTGTTCTTCGCACGTCGGGTGGGGTACTCTTGAAAGGTGCATTGAATTTTAAAGAAACGATAAATCATTTCTTCAATAAAATAATTCTGAACGAAGCTTCAACTAATACTCAACAATAATTATCAGTTTTGAAGAATTAAAATTAAATGTTGAACTATAAATTATTTTTTTATTGAATTTTCAAAATAGAATAAAATAATTAGAAAACTAATATTGCTCGTGGATTAGTACACAATAGTACTCAACGTCGAAAAATACATAAGATGGAAGAAAAACATTACCTATCAACCTTTTGAGTGTTAATTAAAATATTATAATAATTCGTCCTTACTTTCTCTGATTCTTTTTTCAATCAAACCTTTGTAAAATATTTAATTTTTTGTTTACTCAAAATTGTATTGCACTAAAATATTTGCAATAAAATTCTCTATTTAGGCACCATATATATTAAATTTTCAAGTCTTAGTATAAAAAATAAAAAATTTATTACATAAAAACTAACAATAAATGAGAAATATTCGAAGTTTTCGAAATGAGTATAAAAACTGACTCTTTTAATTAAACGAGTATAAAAAAAAAATTTAACTAACGATTTTTGAGATTTTTACAAGTTTTAATTGACCTCAATTAGACTTGTATGTCAGTGAGATCATTTTAAATTTTTAAGTCTTAATATTAAAAATCAAAAATGTTATTGCATAAAAACTAAAAAAAAAATGAGAAATTTCCGAAAATTTAAAAATGCTGTTCTTAACTCAAAATCATCAAATCATTTTGAAATTTTTATAAAATGTTTTTGTGACCATTTTTAGTAGTTGGTAAAATTTTCAAGTCCCTAACTGTATTACTTTAGAAGTTATGTTAAAAAACAATTTTCAATTTCACAGAAATTCCGGTAATTGCATTTTTTGCGGTTTTTTGTCAATTTTTCAACAGATTTTCCATTTTGAAAATTTGAACGACCTTCGTATCGTTGTTTCATCATTACTTTCGTTATTTAACTTTATATTTATAGATTATCAGTAGTTAGCAGAGTCGTATTTAGGAATTTTGCGCCCCAGGTCAAAAAAAAAAGCCCCCTTTTCACAGTTTTTTCCTGTTTTCGGAAAAAGTATTGAGAAATTGGAAAAATGATTTCTCTAAAGTACCATCTGAGTGAGACTCTATAGAGATACTGATCGAAACTTTTGGACAAGTATTTCTATACGAAAAAGTGTTTTCAGAAAGAGAAAAAAAAATAAACATCATTGTACAATCATATTAAGCTTCTCCACTTCGTTCAGGATCTAAAATCGTATAACTTAATTAATTAATTAAGGTAAACACGAGTGATAATCGTAATCCATCGTAGTTTTCATCCGTAACGATTAACGTGGGAAGAGACGTTTCGTGGTAAAAATAATAATTATTTCCACCTAAATTAGATTTGGAAACGCTGCTTGCGTGCTTGGGTGGACACGCCAGTGAGTCATTGTGGGCACAAACGTCACGTCGACGACCGTTGACGGTGCAATAGTTGGGTAGTGGTTAACCCCCTGCCAGGCGCTCCTCGTCACAACGAAATCTTTGTAAAATTAATAAGCGAATCGATTTTAATTTTAAATATAAATAATCCAAATTTTGTTCAAAATCAAAGTAGGGTGGCAAATTTTAACGCAACTTAACTCTATCCCGTGACGAAAAAAAAAAAAAAAACACTAGACAACCGCATTGTTATCACGTTTAAAATTTGAAAATAACGAGTAAGTCTTATTTCAAACATTTTATATGTTCATAACTTCATAGCAATATTTCTATTGTCAACCCAATTTAACCTATGGCTTCTGTACTAAATTTTTATCATTGGAATAGGGCACACGATGAACAAAATTAGGTGTCAAAATATCATTGTAACTATGTACCTAATAATAATTGTATTAACTATTATGTTTTAATATGCTGAATTAAAAACTTATAAAATCAGAATTATTTGATGTTCATATCCTTCCTCTCAATGATGTTTGTTCGACTTGAGATTTAATGAACGTTTAATTTAACCTAAGTGCATCAACAAAATAGTTGGGGTGGCCAGTAAACTTATGAGGGTGGCCCGGCCACCCAAGGTCACCCCATAGCTACGTGCCTGAATTAATCAGTTTAATACGCGTATTTAAATTTTTTAAATTATTATAATTATACAGTTATAGTATTATTTTAACAATGCATAAACTGTTACGATCTTTATTGATTATACAGTGTAGTCATAAATAGAGCACAGATGTTGTAGTAGTAAATAACTAGTGAAATTGATTGCAGTATTGTACTTAAAATATTAAAAATTGCATTAAAAAATAAACAACGATTCGTTATAATTTATAGATGTTTTATTTCAATTCTACCAAAAAAAAAAAAACATTGTTTACATTTTATAATTATAATTAATAATATATGCGTATACTAAACACATTAAATATTTTAAAATTTAAGTGTTTTTTTTTTAAATTTTCGAATTCGAACGCTCTTTGATTTGGAGCCAATAAGTTCTTATACATCGAAAAACTTCGTTCTAAATAGGTTGACATAAACGGATCGTATATAAAATAAGCTAAATCGCTTACTGTCAAGCCTTCGGGTAAACCATCGAAAAACTTTCCTTGTCCAGTGAATATATCATTTATTTTAATAATGGTTTCAAATTCAGTATTCTTTTCAAAAACTTTTTAGATTTTTTATTGACTCAAATTCCAATTACACAAAATATATTGACTAATTTATTTTGAACATTTTTAATTATTCCAATAGCTTCAACTATCGGAAGTCCTTGATTTTCTTATTTTAAAATCGCGTACGGTAGTTCGAGTGAATAAATACTAAATTGGATGAAGTTAAAATCTTTATAATTAATCTTATCTATACAACAGTCGAATTTCGATAATAGCTAAAATAGTTGTATAAATGGATAAAATCAATAAAATTCCAAAAATTGAAAAAAATTGCTCTCACAACTTTTAAATTCGAACTCGTACTTACATGAAACGTATTTGAAACTTACTTAGCAATAAATTGGAAAGGTAGAGAAAGAGTTGTAAATGTAACAACATTCGTGTCCTAGTTATAAAGGTTCATTTTTGATTAGCCGAAATCCCGTTTCACCGACATCATATATATTTTTTTTTTTTATGTCATTCCATTTCGCCGAATTTTATTTTATTTTTTTATGTTTAAATATAGTTTATACAGTAAAATCTCACTTAACGAACACCTTTCAATCGCCAACTTCTCTGTAGCGGAAGTTTTTACTAACTTTCAATGGTGAAGCTTCCGAAAAGCGGACATCTTTATTGATCTTAATTTAAAAATAATAATAAAACGGCCACACAAAAACGTGCTCATGACTGATACAATTTGAACGACCATCGTATCGTTGTTTCATCATTACTTTCGTTATTTAACTTTATATTTATAGATTATCAGTAGTTAGCAGGGTCGTATTTAGGAATTTTGCGCCCCAGGTCAAAAAAAAAGCCCCCTTTTCACAGTTTTTTCCTGTTTTTGGAAAAAGTATTGAGAAATTAGAAAAATGACCTCTTTAAAGTACCATCTGGGTACGATTCTGGTTTTATTCAGATACTGATCGAAACTTTTGGACAAGTATTTCTATACGAAAAAGTGTTTCCAGAAAGAGAAAAAAAAAATAAACATCATTGTAAAAACATAAGCTTCTTCACTTCGTTCAGAATTTAAAAATACAAATGATTACCAGAATAATAATTTTATCACTTTTATTTTTACTTTTTTTTATCAGTCAAATAACATTTCTTATTATATCAAAATACTCTCCAAAATTTACCGCCCGGGGCCCAAGCCCCCTCTGCCCCCCCTAAATACGTCTCTGGTAGTTAGATAAACACAATATATGAATTAAAGCGAGATTAAAAATAAAGTATCTCACACTCTAAAGATTTTATAAATTTTATATAGTGTATATTGTAAAAATAATGAATAGGGGGTGAGGTCCAAGTGGTAAGGATACAACGCCAATATTCAATTATATGAAACTTCGGCGAAATGGGATGAAACTGTCGGCAAATCAGGATACGACCGTTGTAAAATCAATTTTCCCACAGAGTATTGTGATAATTAAAATAATAACAAAATATTTCGGCCTAAGCCATCCTCAGATTACATAAAAAAAAAAAATAGACATAAGATATATTAAATATTGAACGAGAGAATAAAATATAAACTACAAACGAACAAAAAACAAAAATACAAAGTAATAAGTATAAAAAAAGTTAAATAACGCATAAATAAGTAAAATATAGATAAGAAAGCTGGATATACTTCACACCATGGGTATTCTTCGCTCCTCTGGTCAGAGACCACTTGGTGGGTGTGTTGGTTGAATTTTAAAGAAACGATAAATAATTTCTTCGATAATTCGATTCTAAGCGAAGTGTTAATAATATAATATATATTAAATTTTTAATTATTATTATTGTTATTATATTATATTTATTGTTATTTTAACGTTATTAGTATTTATATTTCTAGACGCTATGGATTTGCCCAAATGCCATTGGTCACAACTAGGCTTGCCCGGGAAAAATCCAAAATATTATGATTTGCCCAAAAAGCCAAGGACACTTCGCTTTTTGTTCGGGCAACGTATATGTATATATATACATAATGGTATGAGATCCTTTTCGTTTGTTTTTATTTATCACACAAAAGTAGAACGACGACATGACGACCCGACAAGGCGGTGGATGCGGTGCTGGTGGTGACGGCGCGGCGGGATGAGGCCATTCAGACGACGCGGGAGAGAGTTATTCGAGTAGACCGTGTGTGTTTACAAAAAATCCGCACAGCATCCGCGCATATACGGACCCGGGATTCTCGTTAACCACGCGCGCGCGCGCATAATATGCAAAACGAAGGCTAAGACGATAACACCGACCGCCGCTGCTGCCGCTTCACGTATATCGCGTGAATTATTAATCCGCCCGAAGCTTGTGTATAATATAATACGTATATCGCATAAAAGCTTCGGTACATCCGCGGGGGCGCCGGAATGATTTTTGGACAGAATGTATATTTATATTTCGTAAGGGGAGTAAGAGGAGAGGTTGTCAGTTAAGTTTGTTCGTCACGCATACGTCACTGATGGTGTATTCACCGGTAAGAGTGCACGGGGGAAGGGGCGTAGCACCCAGAACTATACTAATAATTAATTAGTCGTTTAAAAAATAAAAATCGGTTCCACATAACTGACCTTTGAATGCAGTATTAATATTTTTCCTAAAGGCACTTCCAGGACGGCATATTCTTTTTATTTATTTTTTTTAGATTCCGAGTCGAGCGAATAAGCTAGTGTCTTTACAATGACGTTTATTTTTATTTTCTCTGAACACATTTTCTTATAAAAGTACTAGTCCGAAAATGTTGACCAGCACTTTTTTGAATCAGAATTTTACAAAAAAATGTACTTTTAGGAGATAATTTTCCGAAATTCTCAATAATTTCTCCGATGTGTCGAAAAAACTACTGGAGAAGTGAAGAGTACCCATGATGCAAAGTATTCCCTGCCTTTTTGAATCTGTTTTTCGTTTCATTTATTGAACATTGAAATGATAAAAACAAATAAATAGTCTTAGACCAATATTTTTAAAGTATAGGACATTATGAATAATTTTTAATATTTCGAAAGTTGTAAAATGTCATGTTGTATGATATTAATTGATTAATATTGATCAAAACATTTGGTTATCACTCGCATGGAAAGCAAAACTTAATTTACTCACAACGTCTAAAATTGATCAAAAACGCACCAATAGTACTCAAAGTGCTAATAGTGTGATTTTTGGCGCTAAAATTTAATTTTCACAGCATGTTAAACATGTATAAAAAAGCTTGACATAATTCACATAATGGATGGGTATTCCTTAAATCTTTTTAAATTATCAATTATCTTTTGAATTGTTTTGAGTTTTTTCTGTCGTTATATTCTAACAACTAATCCTGGTAATAATATTAAATTTTTTAAATTAATTTTTCAATCTAATGAAATTGAATGTCACTCGGATATCTAGGTTTGGTAATAGTTAGTGTTTAGATAACTGCTTTTTTCAATAATAATTACAATTTGATCTTTTTATAGTGGAATATTATTTGATTCTTCAATAGTTATAATAACGATAAGATAATCAAATAGTCGTAGTAAATAATACAAATGAAATTAATTTGGTGAAAATTAGGAAAAATTTCAATACGATGTCATCCAGCTGATACATTTAGTAGTACCTGGAACGTGATTACGTTGTATATATAACTGTTAATTTTCATGTAAAATAATGTTTTTTTTTTAAAACATTAAAACATTATTTAATTTTTAATTTAAATTAGGCTCAATATTTTCTTTTAGAAAATTTAATCTGCCATGCCAGTAATGCAAGTAATTTTTTTGCGCATTTCAAAAATGTTTATTTTCAAGAAATGTAATAAATGCAATTTATATTGTAGACTTGAGACTTATAAAGTGTTATAGGAAATGAGATGATGTCCCTAACGTAATTATGTTGGGAAAATTTTTGGAACCTCCTCCACCATGAAAAATTCCTGAATACGCCACTGATCGAAACTTACTAATGACGTCAGAAAAAAACGATACTATTCACGATATAATTATATAAAATATTTCTTCAATTGACTCAACTCATATCGCTAAAAGTGTAAATATAAGTATACTTTTACAATAGGAAGATAATACGAGTAGCAACAAGCTGCTTTGAGATAAAAAAAATTAATTAATTAAATGTTTTAAAACAATGTGTATTTGTGTGGATCGCTAATGAAATCGTTTTGCTAGGAATATGCCCAAATGGTACCCATAGGAGTCGAGTCACTAAAGTCACATGGCCTTTCGCAGTATTTTGTATAAAAACTTAATAAATAAAAATTAAAAAAAAAAAAAAAAACACAATGCCATATCTAAAAACCGTTCATATAATATAATAATATCATACAGTTATTTATTCAATAAGACATACATGTTCAAATGTATTACTTTTTCCCGGGGTCTAGTAAATAATAAAGGTAGAACAATTACAAATAGGAAAGTGATTTGATAATAAAAAATAATTACTTAGTTTAAATCAGTAAAATAATATAAGTAATTTCACCAAAGAGACGCCCTGGCATTTATATATATATTTATGTATTTATGATATTTTATTGATTCGAACAGAATAATTATTATTGCTACATGTTTATTTCCTAAAATGTAAAATTAGAAATAAAATATTTTATTTTATTTTTCATTACTCTGATAACAAATGTCTTCAAACGTTTTATACACATTTGGGGATGTTC
Source organism: Stegophylla sp. TES_Ste_2020 (assembly GCA_025469315.1). NCBI lineage: Eukaryota > Metazoa > Arthropoda > Insecta > Hemiptera > Aphididae > Stegophylla > Stegophylla sp. TES_Ste_2020. The sequence continues at coordinate 11,213 of JAIPRM010011634.1, forward strand.
ATAAATATATATATATATATATATCATAACAGATCAGTGTCTATAATGTGAGAATTGCTGGGGTGTGTGTAGATAATATGTGAAGGATCGGGTCAGGTGGAAATTTGGGATGAGCAGTCGAGAGGAAAATCGTGTGAAAAGAAGAAAATCCTCGCACTATAAGTGTGCAATATATAAAATTACACTTAAAACGTAAAAAGAAGTCCATTGGGAAATTAAGAATATCAAAGGTGTAATAACCTATTTATATATATATATATCTGAAGATCGAATAACATTTTTTGACCTAAAAGTATGGTCTTCAAATGCATTTTGATTTAAAATCTACCAATAAATCTAGGGCACCCACAGAAATATAAACCAGGGATTTCGAAAGTCAAAAGTCATAAATCTACCGATAAAAAAAACTGGACATAAAGATTAATGGCAACATGGGTAATATTCGCTCTTCGGATGGGATACTCTACGTGAATCTGTTGAATAATAATATATATTTTTTAATTATATTATATATAATAATATACACAAAAATAAACAAATTCAGTTATATATTAAGTATGTTTAATAATTGTTATTTACTTACATTCTACTTAATCTAATAGAATGTGCTTTCCAACTCGTGTACATACAAAAAAAGGGCTTCTATAGATTTGTCCTTAGAGTGTATAAACACTAAGTTTATCTGCCACTAGTAATAAGATAAGTTATCCGAAATGGCGATGTTAGAAATGTAAGTTTTGAACAGCACCAAAATTTAGATAATATGTCAATTAGATGAATTTCTATACTAAATTAACAATTTTGATTCTTTTTTAGTTTTTTAGTTTTTCTTAAAGATTTTCCGTATTATTTTTCTTTTTAAACCATCACTGTATTAAATCGAACAAAACTAAACAAAAAAAAACCAGACATACTCGGCACCATTGGTATTTTCGCACCTCGGGTGGGACACTCTTGGTGGGTGTGTTGAATTTTAAAGAAACAATAATTTATTCAGTAAAACAATTCTGAACTGAGCTTTAGTTAATATACAATAGTACTTAAATACTATTGAATGAATACGAAATAACTTTTGTTCTATTAAAAATTTTTAACTTTAAATATATATGAATTATATATTACTACATTATTGTGTTCCAGCTATAAGATATAAATTTATTTATTTATTCTTTTTTTTTTTTTTTTAAGGACCTTAATTTTCAATTTTGAAATTTTATACTAAAATTCAAGAAAATATTCAAAAAACCCAATTTGTAACTGATTTATAGAAAAATATTGGTGCATAAATATCTCATATGTTTCAATCCGTTCATTTTCTACGATTTTTAGATTCTGAACGAAGTGAAGAAGCTTATGATTTTACAATGATGTTTATTTTTTTTTTTATTTTTTCTCATTCTGTGAACACTTTTTCGTATAGAAATACTGGACCAAAAGTTTCGATCAATATCTCTATAGAACCGGAATCACACCCAAATGGTACTTTAGAGAGGTCATTTTTCCAATTTCTCAATACTTTTTCC
>JAIPRM010011635.1:0-12734 GCA_025469315.1 Stegophylla sp. TES_Ste_2020
CCTGAGAATAACCATTGGTAAACAATGTCATATACTAGCTGTACCCTTTACCAAAGTCGAGCCAATATAAAAAAGGCGCAATTTTAATAGTTTGCCAGAGGCGCAAGAGGAGCTTCCTACGCCACTGCACGTGACTATAATAACAAAAAGATAAATATTTTCCATACCATAAGAATAATATGTATTTATATATATTTTGAAAACCACTTATAATATTTTGCTTTGAAACCTCTCTGAAAACCACGCCTAAAACGACCTCCTGAGGCACTTTAATCTCACGCCGCATCGTCGTCCTTGGTTACGAGTAATGCATTTAAAACGTACTCGGTGTATATAAAATATTCCCAAATTTCAAAAATACAATAATTTGTGAAATACCGCCGATTTATTATTGTCACTGAGAGATGAAATTTTGATAATTTTTTTTCTTTCATCTAATCATCTATAGATTAAACTATATATATACGCTGTACATTGTAAACTCTATAAATTAATTTTTTTTTTTTGTTTCTTTGTATTTTTTGTATTATTATACCACGCATATGTGTGGGTGAGCTGAAAAATAGCGAATCTCCTTTTTCCTCGAATATTACACTCCACGTGTACGACGTGACCTAAGCAGTGTAGAACGAAATAAATCATTCTGACTTCGACTTGTGGGAATAAATAATGAAACGCGGGTTCTTTTTTTTAATATTTCCATATCTCTTTGATGTGTACTTATATGCATAAAAATATGTATGTGTACGTTTTAAATGCTCCGTTGAGGCTTTAAATAAAATCAACGTTACTTAAACGCGAATATATGTTTATGTTATAGTCATTAAAGTGTCGAATCGGTTGTTTTATAAATAATCACACTAACAGTTTAAATAGTTTAAATGATAATTAATAATATTAAGTGTTTTAAACTTTGAAAAAACTATTTGTTTACAATATATACATTTTTTTTTTTTTATTATTTCATGTTACTGAAAAATATTTTATCTATATTACATTATTAATTGTACAGTATATTTAGGAAAAATAGAATTTAAAATATGACATATTTCTTAGATATATATATATTCTGGAGATATTTTTCCGGAGATGTTTGACCAGCCACCTGTTATAAGTAGGTGCCTATAATTAACACACATTAGAAAATAGAATATTTACCTTTAGATTTCCTGAATAATTACAAGTATATAATTGAAAATTATATTTCACGATTCATGATAACATTTTTCATCTTTTCTATCATCAAAAAATATTACTCGAAGTTCAGTTTGAATATTTAAATGGAGTAATGTAACACAGGTTAATATCAAAATGAATAGAAAAAGATTTGAGTCGACTTGCGAATTATGAAAGTATCTCGTAGAAAAGAGTGACTAAAAGAATCTTTAAACCTTGAAAATTGAGATTTTGTCTATTATAGATTTATCCAAAAATCAAAAAAGCGCATGATCAATGCCGAATACCATTTGATACAATAATCATTTTGCTGTAGTTACAGCAAATTAACAAACGAAAATTTATACAATTCATTCGACTCCACCTTAACTCAGTGAACAGTATCAATAAATAAAATAACTAGTTCAACGGCGTGCCGTATATTGTAGTAGTGTTTGTAGTGAGCACTTGCGAAAAATAAACATCTACCTACCACCACAAACCACCCGTTTCAGGAAAATTTTACGTTCCGAATAATTTTGTACTTTGAGTTGATCAATTTGAGTGCTTATACTATTTGCAAAATTCGTTAGCTAAAAGTTTAGACGGTATCCGCTCTAGAAAGTAAGAGTTCCAATTTTATTTAAAGTAACTCACTTGAAAAATGGAGTTGTCAAGCTGAGAACTTTAAGATTGTATTTTTATCCTATTTTCCGTATAAATACATTTCATCAAATATCGTTGGCAAAAAAACGACTCGGTTTTATCTACGCAAAAAAAAAAAAAAAACACCAATATTTCGGTGTGAGCAACGGTTAGGTTATCTCACCCCACAACATGTAAATACGTTTTATAACCTTTCATTATATGTATCTTTTCCATGATTTTAGCAGTAACGTATTTAAGGGGGGCTAAAGGGGACGATTGCCTCGGTTGGCCTTTATTAATAATAGTGACATTATTTTAGATAGACAGTTTTATGAATGAATAACAATGTTAATTAGTTGAAATTTGTATTTTTATTACTAAATATTCTATTACTTTAACCATTGATTCATATACCATGCTAAGCTAGGAAATATTTCAAAAATTAGTTGTATAGTATCGTTGTGACACTTTGTGTGTATTGTGTGCAATTATCAGAGTACAGAAACAATATTATATAGCATAGTCCATAAACATTGGAAATTTCAAATCAACATAAACACTGTTCATATTGAAAGGTTTTTATATGTCGTCCTGTGTCCAATAAAAATAATGTTCTTAAGAATGATTATTTAGAGCATTAAAACAAATCAATATCCAAACCTGAGGTCAAGAATAACCGACAGTTTTGCCATACGTATCAATGCGGTTATATAGTTATAGTTCCTCTTAATACTTGAAAAAAAACCTAATGCAAATGTTTTTTTACTTTACCTTATCTCTTTTTGTCTAATAAATAAAGAAAGGGGGAAAAATTCAATAAGAAAAAAGTGACAGAGAAAATGTCTGAAATTTTTTTTTTTACATTTTCTACATTTTCTTGCACCAAACTGTTTCTCATATTATTGTTTATCTATGTTTAAAATTTCATAAAATTTGAATCAAAAAATGATGTTTTTCGATTTTTCTTTTTGTCAAATTTTAGGTAGTTTCCTCTCTCCCCAAAAAAATTGAAGAATAGAGAAATTCAAAAAATGATCTCTCTAAACTACCAACTAGAGGTAAATTCGATTTCTAAAAGTTGCTGATCGAAAGTTTTAGACAAGTATTTCTATACGAGAAAGTGTTTATAGAAAAAATAAAATAAATAAATACCATTGTAAAAACACTACTAAAAGCACTTTTTTGCTCCATTCAAAACTTAAAATAATCCTATTATATATAATTATATATATATATATATATATATATATATTTTGTGCCAAATAGACAAAGAAAAAAAATATACTTCTTAACAACGTTTACTTCACTCTTTAAATTCATTGTATGTAGAAAAAATATATATTTAATTTAAAAAATGTATAGTTTATTTAAGGGAGGGGGTGCACAAAATAATTAGCACCAGGGTTCTGTGAGTTTCATAACAGACTACATAACCCAAACAAAGAATAAAGTTATTCAACAGTGATGCGTACAAATAATGATGATATGCGCGATAAATGCATTGCGGTTACTCGTGGTGTGCATGAGAATGTAGTAAAAGATGTCGATTTTTCGTACGCGCCAGACACGATCTAGTTTTAATGTTATTTCGTTTACGATCGGTGGTAAAAAAATGAAAAAAAAAAATGTATATGAACGATAAAAAAAAAGAAAAAGAGTATAAATATAATATCGTGCACCTACTACTATATACGCGTACTGCACAGAGGATACCTCCAGTTTAATTTGCCACCGGAGGAATCTCTGGTGCGTAGGTACACGTGCGACCGGATGTGCCCTTATAAAGCCGCTGCAGGGGTACAACACGCGGTGTAAAATATATTTTAACGACGGCGAGAGTGCGCGTGTATTGCGGGGAAAATTTTCAAATTAAAAACGTGATTTTATTACTATACACTATAAGAGCAGTAAAAACCTGCCGCGGGCAATAAATTTTCCAAAGGTAACCGAACGAAAAATTAGTGGGCTGGAGCGAAACAATCGGATTCGATATTTATGCGTTTCGCACGCGTTCACACTGTATTTAAATATATATGTTATAATATAATGTACACGTTATGTGTAGTACACACGTATTAAAAATGAAAAAAAAGCACTCGATCATTATTATTATTATTATTATTGTTATCGTCGCACACACACCACGCATTTTCCACCCCTATTTTCGACGACCCACCACCGACTACACTCTAATCGAATATATAATATTATCACACACAGTCTGTATTGAGGGACACCTTTCAAAAACGAATAATTTCGGTCCTTTCAATAATAACGGATTTTACCCAACCGACCCCTATGTGTTTAACGTCGGACATTTATTCATTTTCTGCGCTCACCACGAAGAGATCGACACAAGACTGTGTGTCCGGTGGGTGTAATTCTTGAGGATAAACTCGTTGTCATAACAATAACAGATCGTAACGATTGAAGATATTGAATTTTGAAACCTATACTAAGAATGAAATTTGGAACAGAACATGGATTTACTGTACGAGTTCGTGCAAGGCAAGAGGCTTTTTATTAGAATTAACCCGAAACCTGTAATACCTTTAAAAACCGTTAAAAATTTCAACACCCGAAATCTTTAAGAGTTATAACCCGTATGTTTTTAGATTCTGAACGAAGTGAAGAAGCTAGTATTTTTACAATGATGTTTATTTATTTTTTGTTTTTTCTGTGTACAACTTTTCGTATAGAATACTTGTCCAAAAGTTTCGATCAATAACTTTTTGAAACCGGATTTGCCTCTAGATTGTACTTTAAAGAGGACATTTTTTGAATTTCTCAATTCTTCAATTTTTTTTTTTTTTGGAAAAAACTACCCAAAATTCGACAAAAACGACTCAGAAACCATCATTTTTCGATCTGAATTTTATGAAAATTTAAACATTGATAGAAAATCATAATATAAGTAAGATTTTGGCGCAAAAAAATTTTGAAAATGTAAAAAAAAAATTTGGACATTTTTCTAACATTTTTCTTTCTTATTTATTTTTTATATTATTAACTTCTGTCGTTCAGAATCGTTTTATTGAAGAAATGATTAATCGTTTCTTTAAAATTAAATACACCCGTCTAGAAAATCCCACCCCTCGTGCGAAGTATGTCCGGCTTTTTTTTTTATGAGACGCCCTTATTAACTAACGAATAGAATATTTTAATTTTAAAATCGATGCATGTGTTGAGTTGTTAATATTTTTTGAACCTAATGCTATTCCGTCGTGAATATTTTCTTAAAATTATAAACATTTTTTGTTTCCAAATAAATTTAAAGATTCAGTTGAAAATTTCTGGAAATCTTTGAAAAGTAAGCGAAATTTAATAACACCAAAGTGTAACAACCATGTTAGGAAAGTGCTGTTTTTTTTGGCTTAGTATTTGCCACCCTACGGACCATCACAACATCTGATGCACCTGTACACGACAAATCACATTTAACAACCATATTAACCCCAATATACACAAATGATAAGAGTTATAAGCATCTGAATATACATTTTTGTTTTTTATTGTGATATTCAAATACCTGAATGCCTAAAACGCCTGAAACCCAAAAACCAAAAAAAAAAAATATTTAAGTACAAAGCCTTGATTCAAAGAGATGTAAACATATCTGTTTGATTTTTTTTTAATTACGTTTATCGAGGAAGAGGGCAGGACAATTAATGAGCAAGTGACTGAAGTCATAAGATTCAGTGCTACGGTTAAAAAGGGTATACGAGGGATTTTAGTTCAACCCTAAATTGAACGCATGTTTCGGAAACAAATTATAACCCATTCTTAGCCCGGATGAACAATACGATTATAGATTGACTGATACTAAAGACCTAAAACCACGGTTAAATGAGACGGTTGGGGAAGGGGGTATTCGTTAGGTTTTAAATCAAAACTATAAACTACTGTGGGAAAGTTTTCCCGCTATTGTTCCTATTTAATACTCACAATAAAATCAGCTGTAAAGGAACGTAGCAAAAATATTATATAGAGACGAGCAAAAATAAGATTTCTGTAAAAGCACAAAATCTCATAATAATTAGATACTGGCCAATTGAATTCGGAATGTTCATTAAAAGGTGTAGTTAAAAAAAAAAAAAAATCTATTCCTTAAAGAAGACTAAACAAAAATATGCTGTTATAGAGTAGTAAAATTTACAAACAAATTTAAAATAATTTGCTTTATTTTATAAAATTTATGTATATGTATTTATAAAACCGAAATCAAGCAAAAGTGGATATCTTTGTTACGGGTTGGCTTTAAAATTACTCATTCAATCTTCATGCAATTATTTTAAACTAAAAAGGAGAGTAGGTTTTTTGCATAAAGTTAGTAAATAATTAGTTATTAATTAAAATTAATAACTACATAACTTCTATAATAATTGGTTGCTCGGCAAAAAATCTATTTATGCATGCGCGATACCAAAGAATATAAAAAAATGTTTGCAAAGAATTATTATAACCTTAATAAAAATATATACAGCGATATTATATTAATTAAAGTGAGATCCAATAAGTTAATAAATAAAAAATGTACAATATAAGAAAATAGTAATTTTATTAACCTCATTTTTTTTCTTATATAAAATAGTCTAATACCAGATAATACCAATATTAATGACAGGTTCCGAAGATGTTTGCCTCGATTTTCCGTTCCTTTGCTTACCATTTAGATTAAAAAATAAATAAAAAAAAATTAAAACGATTCTGAACGAGGGAAGTTAATAATATAAAAAATAAATGAGAAAAAAAAAATGTTAGAAAATGTCCAAAATAGTTTTTTTTTCACATTTTCAAAATTTTCTTGCGCTAAAATCTTTCTTATATGATTTTCTATCTATGTTTAAATTTTCATAAAATTCGGATCAAAAAATGATAGTTTCCAAGTCGTTTTTGTCAAATTTTGGGTAGTTTTTTCCAAAAAAAAATTTAAAGAATTGAGAAATTCAAAAAAATGACCCCTCTAAAGAACAATCTAAAGGCAAATCCGGTTTCAAAAAACTGCTGATCGAAACTTTTGGACAAGTATTTCCATACGAAAAGTTGTACACAGAAAAAAAAATAAAAACATCATTGTAAAAACACTAGCTTCTTCACTTCGTTCAGAATTTAAAATTTGAACAAATATAACTGTTTTAACCACATTAAAAACCTTCGACTAAATGCGATGTACCGACTGTGCATTGTACGTATTACGTTATTATTATTATTATTATTATATGTCTCTCGATTCGTTCGTCGATAAATTCCAAGGTATTTGCGATACGGAACAATAAATAAATAATAATGGCTGTTGTATATATGTACAAGATTCCACTGCGGGCAACGAAAGTACAGAATATATTTTTGCAATCTACAAAAGAAAAAAAATCTAACCGAGATTATTCGCCATTATTAATGATTAATGAAGAACGAGAGTATCACTTTGGAACTTTATCAGACTTACTATATAATGTGTTGTGTTCCGGTCCGTATATACACATATATGATTTCATAGCGTTTGTAAATAACAGTAAATCGTATTACGCGATTCACTCGTCTGAATAACATCGCTTCGGCTCCATTTTCGCGGACATGATGGCTACACCACGTAATAGGACTTAATTTTCGGGCGAAGGGCCGTGTTTGTTAAGAGGGGGGGGGTTATCGCTTTTCAAGTGCATTTAAGATTCGACTTTTAGTATGAATCGGTTATTTATTGAAAAAAAAAAAACAATAATAATAAGGTAAAACATGCGTTTGAGGGATTGTAATATTCGAATTACTCGAGTGTACATAATATACAATGTAAACCGGAACAACCTATAGCAGACACGTCGGAAAATGTTAATCCGTTTGTTGTCAACGATTTTTCTAATTCATTGTCGTGCATCATAATTAATATTTTATGTTTCGTATGGACACAAAATACATAAAAAAAAAAAAAAATACTAAAATGTTAAACAAAAATAATGCGTTCAAAAAATCTGAAAAAACTAAATAAAATACAAATTATTATTACTACCTACTTTATTATTTTAAATATTATGTAATTTTTGTTCTTTTGGCATTCTTTTATCGCTCGTTTTTCCATCGCATTTACGTTATTACTTATATGAAAGGCTGGGATTTTAATACCCTTAAAAATCGCTAAAAATACTCAGAAAAAAATGCAATATTACTTAAAAAACTCAAAAAATGCACTAAAAAATTTCTTTAAAAAGTATTTATAATAGCTTAAAATCTAAAAGTTATATGACTGGTGTAAGGTATTGTCGGGCGTATGTATTGATTTTAATGTCCTAGGCTTCAATGCCTAGGCTATGCCGGAAGGCAAGATAAGAATTTATATAAATATAATGTATAAGAATTTTGGATAAGATATTTCATCTATTGTTAGCGTATAAAATAAATCGCATATTATAAGTTAATAATAAAATTTTGAATTTGAATTTCAGACCAAAAATGACCTAAAGACCTTTAAATATGACCTTAAAATCAAATATTATCGAAAAATGCAAAAAAATGCAAAATAAAATTTTTTATTCAAATTGAAAAACACCTAAAACGTATTTATAACGAAACGAGCGTCGCACAGAAAGCTTCGGAAAACAATGCAAGATGCATTAAAAACCCAGTCCTACTTATAATGTATTAAAAATTAATTATGGGGTCTGAAACCTCGTTTTCAGCAACTCTTTTTAATTCAAATAAAATAGGAGATGAGAGATAAATTATAACAAGAAAACTAATGACGTTATTATAGTGCTTCTACCAAGATTGCACATTTAAATTTTTTACTAGCGAAATTTTGTCAAAATATTCTTTAATATTATAATCGTGTATTGTGTTGTAGTATTTATTTAAACACGCGGGGGCTATTGTTTACCGGGTGTTATCGAGTGGCTGGTACAAGATTAATCAAGCTGATTTCGTTGTGATTTACACAGTGCTGCCAGTTTGCTAATTAAAAGAAGGAAAAATAAAATAAACCCGCACTATACACGTCTTGTAATCCCGTTATTCGTAATAGAACATTGTTGTAGATAGAGCTTTGCGGGCCGAAACATCCGAGTTCCCGAGGGAAACCCCCGTCTTTAATTTAAAACGCAGCCGACGGAGACGGCCGAACTCTCGTGATTTTAGTTTACCGAACGGTTAATACAATCTAAGGGGGAGCAAAAAAATAATAATAATAATAATAAAGGAAAAACAAAACTGAAATAATAATAATAAAGGGAAAAATTAAGTTAGCAAAAGTATCACGAGAAAAGATTAAGTTGACACAAAACAACGAGTAAACAATGGTCCAATGTTAATTTCTTTTTAAATAACGTAATGAAAACTGCAGACACGGAGTTTTTCGAAGAACCATTTAAAAGTGTCGATCGTTTTATTTTTTATATTTTTTTTTCTCATTACAATGCTGTTAAATTGAAATATTGTATTGCACCGTATCGCATTGTATAGTAATACGTAGATACGTTTGTTCGTGAAATATACTATGAAAAAGGAATATTAATTATTTTGTTAAAAGAATGCTAAATGGTTGGGGGGAAAAAATATAATTCGCGTCATCATTTTATCGTTTTTAATTTTTATTATCAGCAAAAATAATTAAACACATAAATTAAACTGAGAACTTCGCCCTACGAACTTCAGGGCAAATATACAACATGTATTTCGCATTATTGTTTCATTTCGGGACTAGATGAATTTGTTTTAACCAACCTAACGATTATGGTTTCAAAAGTAGTTTGAAGTTGAATTTAGTTATTAAATACGTAGTACTAAAATTTTAAATGTTCCCCCTTATCAACTATATAGTGTTATACAGACTAGAAAATGTACAAAAAATTCCACCAGTTTTGGCATAAATATAAAATTTTGGACACATATCATTTTTTTTTTTGTGAGTTTTTACCTGATAAAATTTTAAGTTCTTAATATTGTGACTTATGAGCGAAAATTTCGATATACGATGTACTAACTAGATAAAATTTCAAAAGTAGTTTTTTATATTTGTTTAAAGTTTAAATTTCTAAGAGACTCATTATTTTCACGTAATACAACAACTTTTTCAATTATTATTTCATAAGTCAATTAATTTTAGCAATTCGGAATTGATCCGGTGATATTTTTATTTTTTTTTTTTTTTCCATAAAATTTCGTCGTATATTTTTCTATCGTGGTTGGATTTTTGTAAAAACTTAAGTGGAATTTTAACTAAAATGGCTTTAAACTCAAAAACTTATGATTCCCATGAAATAGTCATACATGTATTTATTTTTAAATTTGTTGAACATACTCGATACAAAACAACTATTGTCGTGAATAGTTCACTGAAACTCGACTCAGAATCACTTTATTGAAAAACTTATTAATCTTTTCTTTTTTTTTTTATATTTCAACACACCGAACAAAATTATCCCAACCATATCGCATGGTGTGAAGTATGACCATATTGTTTTAATTTTCGTATTATAATATACAATACAATTTATCGCATTATCTGGTATTGTTGTGATGTATTATCAAAGTTCATTGAAACCATTTTGTTTGGATCAGTTGGACGTACGAACCAATAATCTGTGAGGCCATTACGTCACACTTTTTGTGTAGTTTGATCGGACGACGCTAAAAGATCAGATAAATCGACACGAATATTTTAGGCGAACAAACAGAATTTTAACCGACATCTCGGGGTGGATATATACGCTTATTGAATCGTCTTTCCTTTTTTTTTTTTCGTGTTTTATTGTGGTGCTACAAGAGGGGGTACCTTCCGTTCCCTCTACTCATATTGAACCCTATGTTATCTTGATCTCTTTATTGAGCGAAATCTAAATTATTTATTTATTTATTCACTTAATACTCGTTTTGTAATATCTTAATATCTTAAAAGATGCTTTAGACGTCTTACGAAACAATGCGAAATCTCGCGTGATAGCAAACGACGGTAAAAAAGAAATGTTTACTGAGCATGGTCGGTAGAAAAAAAAAATACGAGTAATTTTAAGATAAACGTTAGTATTTTAATAAAGATTGAAAGTCATTTTTTTACAATATTTTATCACTGTTACTCAACATTAAATACGTGATTCAAAGATACAGATTTTGTAAAGTTCTGAAAATTGGTAATGTAAACTCTAGAATTCTCGGTTATTATAGACATTTTAACATTTTATACATATATATATATATATATTACTACTTTATATATTTTCAGCTTATTTTCATTTCAATTTGTATGATCGCCACCGTCCGGTGTCCATTAGGGATAATTTGTTCTCTACTGAGGTCAACTGCATTGCGGTTTGTGGCTTTTACGGTCCATTAATTTGGATCCTACGATACGCGAACAAATCAAATTAATATTAATCGAGTCGCGGGAAAATTATAATAATAATAATAATAATAACTGTAAAATAACGCTTGTGATTTTATGAAATATAATTTTTAATTTCATTTTTCTTTTTTTTTTTTTCTGATGACCGCGAGACAAGAAGTCACTGCCACAATTATCCAGTGTCATTAAGCGTCACAGTCATTTATCAAATTTAATTGAGGTATCAAGCAAAACGTGTCACTTGAGTGTCTAAAATAAAGTCCTAAAAAATTATTAGTTTCCATCCGACCACTCGCGCGCGAGCGAGTTCGTCGGGTTATTATTATTACTACTACTTTTGTACCAGCACGTACTTCGCACAGCAAAACGCAAAAATATAATTGCGTGATGGTAAAAGATAATTTTCGCTGGAAAATTAACTCGCCGCCGTTTAATACTCCAGAACGACTGAGAAACACCGCGAAAGAATAATAGGATGACATTAACTTTGACTTTTATTCTCTACACCTTTTTTCCCCCCATTTCTTTCTGCTCGACGAAATTCTTATTATTTTTTTTCACCCTCCGCGTCCTGTGCCGCATATAACGTGTTATTTTAACTGGATACTCGATTCGTGTGATTTATGAAATCTCACCGAAAGTAACATTCCTTTATAAACGTTTAACATTCGTTTCACTAATTACTTAAGTATAGGGGTGTCGTATGCGGGAAACTCTGTCGTATTCGGTGTAATTTAAAAGTCTTCCGTTACGACATAAAATATAATTTCTCTAGGTATCTTTTTTTTTAAAAAAGAAATAAATAAAAATTAACACTCGAAGAATATATAGCAAGACCCATACTAAATTATTACAATTTTGTCTTCAGCGAAAAATAAAATAAAAATGACTAATACAAAAATGTGAACACAGGAAAAAATAAAATAAAAAGCTTGACTTCAAAAAGGGAGTCCGACCACTCGGTTCGACAAAACCTCTTATCAAAAAAAGTCTCAGACTCAAAAACTAGTGTGAAATTCACCGTGCCCACAAGAGTCTCATTCCAATACAAATTTCAGATCGTCTTTTTCGATTCCAAGACGATCCAAAACGTAATCGAGACCCCACTCTCTGACATCACCTTTACAATAATGTCTACTAATATCTATATTCGTGTGATTTTTCTTAATTATTAGTTTCCATACATTATTTTTATCGTGTCCCGGCAGCATTTTGCTTCATTGACGAATTTTTCTTACTATTTTTCTTACTCACGGTTTAAAAAAAAGCCGGACATACTTCGCACGATGGATGTACTTCGCACGACGGGTGGTATTCTCTTGACGGGCGTATTAAATTTTAAAGAAACGATAAATCGTTTCTTCAGTAAAACGATTCTGAACGAAGGAAGTTAATAATAATAAAAAAAAATTTTCAAAAAATGTCCAAATTTTTTCTTGCGCCAAAATCTTTTTTATAGGATTTTCTATGTTTAAGTTTTCATAAAATTCGGATCAAAAAATGATGGTTTCCGAGTCGTTTTTGTCAAATTTTGGGTAGTTTTTTCCAAAAAAAAAATTGAAGAATTGAGAAATTCAAAAAATGACCTCTTTAAAGTACAATC
>JAIPRM010011636.1:0-12734 GCA_025469315.1 Stegophylla sp. TES_Ste_2020
AAATCTTACTTTGAAGACCTGTATCATCTCATGGACTGCTCCTCCTACCAACAACTGAAGAGAATGGCATGGGACAGACAAGAATGGTTACACCGACAAGGCGTTGCCTTTAGAAGCTGATGATGATGAAGTATAAAAGGTATAAAATGCAACGAAGGAAGAGAAGAAGGTAGTCCTAATTTAAAACTTTTAAGATTCTGCTGAGCGGACTCTCTCTCTCTCTCTCTCTCTCTCTCGCACGCGCAGCTATAGGCAGAATCACAATGCAGTGGGAGAAGTAAAAGAAAATAATTGTAAAATGTTTGCATTTAATGAATAATATTATAATATTATGTGTTTGAATAAAGTTATAATACGATTTTGCCCGGACGAGTAATAATAATAATTCGCCGGTGTCCTGCGGATTTAGTTGACAGTGAATCACGCGAAACATTCGAAATTATGAATAAAATGTTCTCGTGCTGAGTACGGTATTATTATTTATAATACAACAAATGCACATAAATGTATACATACACCTACGGTCGGTCGGTCAAAAGGATGTAATTATCGCTTTCTCTGACATTATATTATTATAATGAGCTGCGCGCGTAGTTGATTGTATTTATTCGCCAGTGCTCGAATATCGTTTTAATGAAATCGTATTAAAATATTATCTCTCAGTCCGGGGATTTTAATCCGAAACGTAAAACGTTTTCGTTATAAAAAGGCGTTATTACTATTTTCTCCTCTAATCCTCTAACCCGTACGAAATTAATCTGAAAAATTATAATTTTTATTTAATATGGTTTATGACCATAAAAAACTCCCTTCCCATCCCAAAAGAAATTTCACAAAATTTTCGCCTACATCCACGCACATGATGGCATAATGGTGTAAAGCAGTGGTGGCCAATACAATTTTTTCAACATCCAAAAAAATCATGTCGAGGCAAGAACTCAAAATTATTCCTTTAAGATAATAAAATATTAGATGTATTGGCGTTTTAAACTTATTTAAAATGATATTTTTCACGTTTTTCATTGTACATCTTAATTCTTAATACACATCTAATTATTTTTATTTAATTCTTTATTCGACTGTTGTAAATGAAATGTATATAATACATAAAATGTTTAAATTGTTAATCACAATTTTCATTGTACATACAATACACATTTTAACATCTAATTAAAATTGTTTTTTTATTCTTACAATTTCTTATAAATGAAAAAAAAAAGTACTAAATACAAAAATATTTTTAAATGTATACATTTTTTTTATATTTATATATATATATATATATTTTAATTGAATATTTTTATTGACATTGCTATGGTTCGGAGATAACATCAATAATAATTAGCTCTAAATTGGCGCAATTTACCTGGAGAACAGCATAAAGAATAAAGATGTTTATTTATTACATGAGTTCGAGATTTACTTTTAATTAATTTCATAGTTGAAAATATTTTTAAATTTTTCAATTATTTTAGAAGGCCGGTCAACATAATATGACCTAGAGCCAAATTTAGCCCACGGATCGTAAAGGTGACCACCACTGGTGTAGAGTGAAAAATTGGACAACAACATCAAAAAAAAACTTTAATTGTATAAAAAAAAAAATATTATCAAAGGCGTTATATATAACGTCTAAAGTAAACGTTTATAGGTATTATTATAATGTATTGTTCAAGTAAAATATAATAATTTATAATGAAAAGAAGATACAATCATTTTTCAAATAACACAAACAAAATGTGAAATATATTTAAATTTATATTTATTTTTGGAACAATAATACAAATTGAAATATTTATAATTTAGTAAGTAACTATAACGATGAACACAAGTGTCAATGATTTATTTGTAATTAAACATAAATAAACATATTTATATTATATAATATGAAACACTCATAAAAAGAAGCGTCCAAATCTAATTGTTAGAATTTTACAATAGAGATGAAAAACGGTTAAATTCAGTCAATTTGCATTTTTTCCATCTATTATGTATAATTATAAAATTATTTTTTGAGTAGAGGTTCAAAATTATTGAAGAAAAATAATATTCTACTCTAGTTTCTTCCAAGTCTCTAACTGCATTATTTTAGAAGTTATGTTAAAAAGCAATTTTCAATTTCAGTAATTATATATTTTGCCATTTTTTTGTCAATTTTTCGACACATTTTCCCTGTTTTTAGAAAAAGTATTGAGAAATTGGATAAATGACCTCTATAAAGTACCATCTGGGTGTGATTCCAGTTCTATAGAGATACTAATTGAAATACTGGAGAAATATTTCTATACAAAAAAGTGTTTCCAGAAAGAGAAAAAAAATAAACATCATAGTAAAAACTTAAGCTTCTTCAATTCGTTTAGAATCTAAAAATGAAAACATAGCCATACCATTATCCTAATAAATTATTATAAATGTTATATTATGTGAGCCCTTTTTCATCTAAATCAGGCGTGCCAAACTCAAAACAACAAATGGGCCAAAATATTTAAATTTAGTACCATGTGGCCCGCAGAAAACCTTTTCTCAGCACGAGAATCATCAAAATTTACTTGTTTTTAATTTAGTCATGACCTTTTTATTTGCTCTTTATTTTAAATAATATTTAAATATATTTTTGACCGTGACAAAAAGACACTCAAGGGCCACACGAAGCCGCATGTTTGACATGTCTAAGCTAAACAAAATGTATCTTTTATTCTTTTATTTTTCAAATTGTTTCCATAAAAATATTATGGAACTTTTTTCACAAGAAAAAAATCACATAGACCGGAAATTTTTCTTATTTATTTATTTATAGAAAATTTAAACGGGCTAGGCCCAGTATATACAAGGAAGACGAAGACCATGTTGGTTTACATATGTTGTCTTTATAGTATTACAGTATAAATTGAATGCAGTATAAATAAAGTTACAATACGTACAAATAATAATCAAGCAATAATTACATTATTTTTAAGATGTACATTAAAAGTGATAATATCATTACAAATGAACATTATACTTATTTACATGCCCCATCAACCTAGAAATGGGGTAATTTTTAGCATAGTCATTGCGATGGAATGGTAAATAAAATGTATATGAGTTCCTGGTATGAGAATTAGGTGCTAAGAAATTAAATTTAACTAGTAGCTCAGAACAATTAATGATACCATTTATTATTTAATTACTTAAAAGGGAAACAAAGATCAAGTCTAATTCTCCTTATTTACAGAGTTTCTAAATTGGGTAATGTTAGTAAAGGTGAATAAGATGTGTGGAGCTGGCGATGGACACCGCTTTTAAATGCAAGAAGCCTTAGAAAGCGATTTTGAATTGATATTGAAGGAGACCAAACGACAGAGTTATATTCGAGTATAGAACGAACAAATGAGCAACACAGAGATTTTAGAGCTATATGACTGTAGAAATCGGAACAAATTCTACTTACAAAACCTAACATTGAAGATGATTTATTTAGGATGTATGCATAATGATCATTGAACAATAAGGAAGGGTCAAAACAAACACCGAGATCTTTGATACGAAAAACTCTAGCCAATTCACTGTCATTTAAATAATACTTATAAGTTTGAGTTACACGCTTTTTTTTAGTATGTCATAATTTTACATTTATCATTTATCATAATTATTTTTCATGTTTTTGTAGCAAAAATCATTTAACTTGTCAACTGGCCTCGATTTGCGCATGCGCAGACGGTGCACCAGCACACAGGGTCTCCAAATAGTGTAAGGTCCCATTTGCAGTCCATATTTCACCACTAGAAAAAATAAAAGAAGTTATATTTAGTGAGATTGATAATTTAATGTGCAATAATAACATTATAAAACCATTAAACAAAACAATAAATAATTGAGTTCATATTTGAATGTAATATGTGATAACCGTAGGCATGCACAGACTTGTATTTCAGGGAGTGCACATTATAAATTAGATGCCCAAACCTTAATTAGCTCAAACTAATTAAATACAAATTATTGTACGAATTAAATTAGCAACAGAAAAATAAAAAAATATTTCTTTAGTCAATGATATTATTGATACAATATATATTATTTCTTTGGTTCTCTATCTATGCAGACTATAATATATAGATTTGTATCATCCAATGGATACATCATGAGTGTAAGTACTTGATTTTAGGTACCCTTTTTTTAATCATTTTTACTTCATTACTTTGTTATCTATAAAATAAATTATAGCATTTTAATGTATGTAATATAAATTTAATTTTACAGAATTGAAAATATTAACTTAATTTTAATGAATAGTGTTTGAATTTTAGCAAATTATTTTGTTTTTCAATTATACTCCAATACAAACGTGACAATTCAAATTTAGTTCTAAATGTTACAATTAGGCCCTAAGTCAAAGGTTCCGGTGGTAATTTTGCATCCTTGGCATCCCCTAGTGCATGCCTATGATGATAACAATTGGAAATTAAAAAATTGTGGAGTACAAACAAACTCAACTGTGATTTTGGAACTAAACAGACCAAACGCTGAGTCACAGCGTTTACTATGTTTGCAAATGCTTACTGTACCATTCAATTTCACACGGATAATAATTTCTCTGTTAGCAAACGTATCCAACGTTTACCGATATCGAATTTTCTTATAGTTCAGTCGCATTATCACTCGTATATAATGTTTAAAAACAATAGAAACCATCTGCAAAAAACTGGTAAAATTTTATTTTTTATTTTTAACGACATTTTTGATAAAGAGAGCCTTCCAAAGTAAATAGAGAAAAGGGCCTCTATTTCCTTAAATCCGGTCCTGCTTATCAAGACTATAGTCATTGTAGACATTATGTATTATAATTTTGACTTGATATTGTAGAATTTTAATTTTACTAAAAGATTTATTGAGAGGTTTTTTGTACGCGCAATCAAATTTTCTTAATAGTTAGCTGAATGAATATTTTTTACGAGCGTTTAAAGTTTGAGAATTGTATAACATTTATTCAATTCATGTAAAAAATAACGATTTGATGTATTTTTTTTACCTTTGGTACTCACACAGATTAGCGTCTGAAGATTTCGCCTTTAATCAGCACTTTTTATTTTCTTATCACGTTATCATAATACAATATCGTACACACTTAACTAATTTTAATATTGAATAAGAATATTACATTGATAGATGAATAATTAATGATTGATTAATCGTTATTTATGTAAAAATCAATGTTCATGTTATAATTTTGTGATAAGACGTTTTATGTGATAACATGAATGTGATAAAAAAAATTTTTAAAAAAACGGTGCTGATTACAGGCACTGCGTCTTTCGCGTCCGTTTCAAGGTGCATCAAAATCACGGCAATAAAAGGTTAGGTTATCCGATGTGGAGACCAGAACGCGCGTCCTGCGCGTCCTGGTGGAAACGCGTCACGGAGCGGTTGGCTGCAATGTCTCCGCGGAACGCCGCAGGTACGTAGTCCTCCGTAAATCAATATGTCCGTCCGACACGTCACTCGCCCACACCTGCGCGCTCGGTTCGTACATTCGCTCGTTCGCCATTTTCTTTGCTCTGCGGACGCCGTGAGTACACAGGGGCATTTATCGTCGTTTTTCGTTTTTACTTGCTTGAATCGCGTGCGGACGAAATGTCGTGGGCAGAATCCTTGGTGTTAGAAGTGGAAATCGACGACGACGATAGCGTTCAAGCCCCAGACGCAGCCGCGGCCACCGCCATTTTGGATAGTAATGCGGAACGAGTGCTGACGCAGCGGCACAATTACCAACGCCGTCCGAACGATCGTCAGCCGGCCACTTACGACGTGCACGCAACCGTCTCGGAGCAAAGAACGACGAACAATGGAAAGGAACCGAAAACGTTGAGGTAAAAAAGCTATACGACCGGTTCACACCCCTTTGCGGCCCCCGTTTCTCGCCCACGAGTTTCATATACGTTAGGTTAGGTTTATTCGCATGGCAATATTAATATTAAAATATTATTTATGTCACTTAAATGCACTCGCGTCGAAGGCGTAAATAAAAAAACGGTGGAAAGGCGAACGATATTTTCAAAAATAAAAAATTGAAATCGTTCGGGAACAGAGCGAAAACTGAAATCGACATTATTTTTTTTTTTTCTTACATTCACACTCGGGAGGAACGAACACGTTTGAAACGACTTTTTTCAAAACTGTAATTGAATATGATTCATTATAATATTTTACGAAGCGAATGTTGCCGTTGAAGTCGCCCGCGAAATGTCGTTTTTAAACGCCAAATGTGAACACTAAACGACACGTTTATTTTGTTCGTCGAAAAATCGGTCAAGTCGTGTTTATGACATTGTATTTTAGCCCTGCCCTCGGCTAATTAATATCGCTCATGACAAAACGTCAAAGTAATACTAATAAACAGCTGTTAAATTATCACAGAAACCCCAGCGCTAGACGTACGGATGCAGAATCTCGCCATTTATAGGAAAAATAAAAAAGTGTCGTTCACGACCCTTTTTGCCTTTCCACCGTCGAATAATTGTAATTAGAAACGCGTTCACGTGATGATGAAAGGATACTTATCTACGGTATAATGTCACTACAGATGGACGTTGTCCCGTATAATTTGAAATTGAGTATGTCTATAAGGTGTTCACCGTTTGAACGCTTACTGGCGTCAAACCAGTCCCAGTTCCCAAATATTTTATCGATTTTCGGTAGGGTTATGTCTTTTTTTTTTTTTTTTACATTCCGAATTGCAAGAATATTCCATTGCGCCCGTTATAGGCATGTCGAATGTTGAAGATATCAGGGGTTGGTTTTAGCCAAAACGGACCCCTGAACTTGTTTTTTTTTTTGGTGGCTAGGTATTATATTATATTATGTTATACCTATTTATTTTGAATAAACATTTTCTCGTTCACTCGGTGTCAGCTCGGTGTACCTACTCATATTTTTCAAACTTTAGAGTCGTCAAAACGAAAATTTTGATGTCTATTTAATTTACAGTTGGTATTTAAATTAACTCTGAAAGTCATTAGTTATGATATAATTCAGATATTGAAGTTAGGTTTTTTTTAATATAAAATATGATTAGTACCTTACCTTCGACCGTGGTTAAAAAAAACCACAAACATCAAAACGACTTATTTTTTTATTTATTTATTTTTTATTTTTTTTTTTTTTTTTGAAATAAATTTTTTTGAAAAATTTTAAAATTTATATTTTGTAAACTGGCGGACTATGCTTCATTTAATTTAATAAGTTATTTAAAAAATGTGGAATATAGTTCCAACCATATGTTGATTTCATAACAAAGATCATATAGGTATAAAAAAAATTAATAATGCCTAGCAATCCATTGTGAACATTTTGAAAATTTATAAAAATTAATTCAAATATTCAGAAAAAACATTAATAATTTGTGTGCATATTATTAATTTTTTGAAAATGATTTAAAATCTATAAAAAAAAAAGTTTAAGAAGCGTACAATTTTACAATTTGCTATATTTTTTTTAAAATATAAAATGTTTTCATTCATTCAAAATTGAACCAATTTTCAATATTGTTTTTTTCGCCGTGTTACTAATATAAATAACCCTACGAAATGGCTATTTCGGAAATTATTTAAAGAAATTTTTTGAAAAAATTAAATAATTTAATAATTTTGAATTTTGGACTTTTTTAACCGTGTGAAAAAGGTAGGCTATTAGTCACGTGTTGAATTTAAAAAACCCGGATTTCAATACCCGCATTATATTTCGAATTATAACTATTGACTTTCACACTCGATTTTAATTTAATTTTATTAAATTTTGCTCGTTTTTAGTAAAAAGGTTGAAAAAACAGTAGCGTGCCTGAACGAAAATTGCTCAAGAATATTCCGCTCTAAGTCGTCTATGCGAAAACACTATGTAATACATGGACCTCGTTCTTATGTGTGTGATAAGTGTGATAAAGCATTTAGAGAGAAATCAAAACTAAAACGTCATCAACTTGTCCATACAGGAGAAAAACGTTTCCATGTAAGTATTTTCAGAGAAAACTAAATACCTCCGTTCATTTTAATTAAATCATTGTCAATATTAGTTAACTATGTCAAAATATGTTTCATTAGTGTCAATTTGAGGGATGTAATAAGAGTTTTTCATTGAAATTCAATCATGACGTACATATAAACATACACACAGGCAACAGACCTCATGTTTGTAGGTTATGTAACAAAAGCTTTATCCAAGCAAATAATTTGAAGACACATATCAATAGCCATGTTTGGGCAAAGTATGTGTTGATAGTTATCAATAATGCAAATCATAATTTAACTAATATTTACTTGTAATATTTTTATTTTGTAGACTACGCAAGTCTCGAAAAAACCTAAATAATTAGAATCGTCAATGAAAATGATCTAAGATTATCAACAGTATGGTTATGTCAAGATTCCCGGATTTGCTATTTTATTTAATTATTTATATATGTGTTCAATATTGTTTTGTCAGATACTCTTGGTGGGTGTGTTGAAAATTACCATTATTATGGTTTATTTATATTATTAACTTCCTTTTTTCAGAAACGTCTTATTAAAAAAAAATATTTATCATTTTTTTTTAAATTATACACACCCACCAAGAATAAATGATTCTAGAAGCGAAACATATCCGTAGTGCGAAATATGTTCGTCTTTCTTGTCTTTATATTACATTACATTTTTTAATTTCTTTTAGATTTTTAATAAACGAATAGAAATAAATATTAAGACGTAAACATTTTAGAAAATAGATCTATATTTTTGGTGTTCAATGTAAAATTCATATAATAATAATACACTTCAGTTAGAAAAATACGTTAGACAACATTTTTAAAAAAAAGTTAGGTTTTGCATCATCGTATAAATAGATAAATAATAAAAAAAATAATAATAACATTGAGACTAATTTTGGTTTTTTATGAACTATCAGTTCTAATTGTCAATCACTTAAACAGCTGTTATTTTAAACCCTAAACCTACTTGATAGTATTATTATTTTATATAATTAATTTGAAAAAATAATTATGAATGGTTTTTTTTTTTTTTTTTTCCATAACCAACTTTCTAATTGTTAAATAAGACTATATATAAGATAAAATAAAGCAAATAATGTGGAATTGAATTTAATTCCTTTCTTTTTAATTTATATGATTAAGAATTTTTTGGTTGTTACGATTTTACAGTAATCATATCAGATAATTATTGACTATTAATGTATTTTGTGTATGTAATACATTTATATTTTTAAAATAAAGATTGAATTGATAAATTATATTTTGTTATGTGTGTTTGGTGTATAATATTTTAATTTACTCATTTATCCGTTTTGATCAAGTATTTTCTACTCTTAACTTGTCGTAGGTTAATATGTTATGACATACAAATGATAATAATTACTTCTAATGATGCATAAAGAATAAAGAGGGAACACAATTATTATTAGAAAAATACAAATTATCGTTTACCAAAAGTAATGTGAACTATGAATCAAAAATCACTAGGTTCTTTTTTAAAGTATTCAAAATGAAGTATAAAAAAACAGAAACACTTAAATTATTATAATTATATATATATTTTTGTAAATATAAGTATGAATGATTACCTCGGGTTTTATTTCTCTATGAGAAAAAAATTTTAGTCACATGTTTTTGAAACACGCAATTATATATCTAGAAATTATCCAAAAATTCACTTCTGTCTTAAAAATAATAATTAGATTGGCTGTACATGAAAGTACATTATCAATTTATACCTTTGCGCATCAAGTTGATGTGAAACACATATTTTGTACATTTGAATAATAAAACATCTAATTTCAAACATAATAGAACATATTAATTATTGCTCCTTTTACATTAATTAATATTCACTAATTTTATTTAAATTCACATCAACACGATTCAGTTATTCGTTTCATACCTTTGCGATCATTGAATCGTTTATTCGTATCGTGTCAATAATTTGGTAGAGAACAGTGCTAATCGTTTTGTGGTTTAACCGCCAAGGACAAGGAGGGTGGGAGGAGCTCGGGAGTGGAAAAATTTTAATTACCGGGCCGGCTCTGACAGTAGTTTGGGAAACGCCGCATTACCGCGCAAACGCGGCCCAGTACCGTACAAAATGCATACGTACGTAATTTCCCGCTCAAAAATAGTGCAATATGCCACAATGGATTTATTAAAACTAATTGAAATTTATAATTAGGAAAATTACATGAAATTAAATTAAAATTGAGTTAAATTAATGATTTGGTAGTAATGGTGATCTTAAAATAAATAGGTAAAATAAGATAAATTAAAATGTTGTTTGAATTAAAATGTAAAATAAAATATTATTGATATATTATACCGAAATCAAAATTATTTTTATTGAAAATAAATAAAGCAATACTTCATTGGTCCAAAAAACAACTTGTTTTTTTACACAAGTTTATACTTGTTTACACTTGTTTATTTAAGTGATTTCTTTTAATAATAATAGTGAGAACTGACTTACCATATAATATCTTCTCGTC
Organism: Stegophylla sp. TES_Ste_2020; assembly: GCA_025469315.1. Classification (NCBI taxonomy): domain Eukaryota; kingdom Metazoa; phylum Arthropoda; class Insecta; order Hemiptera; family Aphididae; genus Stegophylla; species Stegophylla sp. TES_Ste_2020. The sequence goes on from JAIPRM010011636.1 coordinate 10,498, forward strand.
CCCAATATTTATCATATTCGCACAGAAACAATTTTTTCCTGTTTATGGTTTTTGCTCTTTTGTTATTTATTTATTATTATTATCATTTTGATTAATAATTTTCAAAAGGAAATATATTTTTAGTTAATATTGTTCTGATGTTTTTTGGTTTACTAAAATCAATTTTTCAATTTTAAAAATCTATTAATTTCATTTTTTTTACAAAGTTATAATTAATATTGTCTAGTTGTGACAGAGGTAATATTATGCAACAAAGACTTAGTAAAAGTGTTATGTTTAGGGTTGGGATACGCCCTGATTAAGTGGAACGTTCAAAATTCCTGTGAACTTTTCATTATTTTTCCCTGTGTCTTGCTAGCGAGTGGGGTCATAGATTAGTACCGTTATTCTTACAACCACGTTTAGCAAAATATTTGTAGCGTCTAAAATCAAAACAATATCGATAGAGTTTTAGTGCTTATTAAAATAATTAACTACACATTAAAACGTTTGACTATATTTTTAGTTTAATCCGTATTCATAATTTTGTTGAAATTGTTTCTTTTGTAAAAATAAATATTAACCCTAGCTAGAGCCAATCATTGCTTTCCTAGAATTCTAATAGATATCACAAGATTAACAAGTAAAAATATTCATGTTTTATTACTATCAAAACCATAACACCAGTTAAGTTCATAGACAATATGAAATTATATATAATCTATAACGTTTTAAAATTTTTATAATCAACTTTTCATTTTAGATTAGAAATTTAATAAAATTTAATAAAATAATCCATACCTGAACATTGTCACCAACTAAAGTTGAATATTTTCAAATGTCAAAAAGTACTTTGTTGATATAAATAAATGGTATTTAAAATTTTTTTACAACTTTAAATTAAAATATTGTGTACTTCGCACCTTGGGGTTTTCTTCACGCCTCTGGTGGGATACTCTTGGCAGATTTGTTGAATTTTAAAGAAAAGATAAATCATTTCTTCAATAAAACAATTCTGAGCGAAGATTCAGTTTAAGTACCTACAACAATTGTAATTTTCAATGTGTTCAATAATAATTGTAATTTAATAACAAAATAAGCCATGTGCAATTTATTGTTCGTGTAAATGTTTAAATTTCTGTAATAAGTTATTTAATAATAAGTGGTCGAAATTTTATTAGGTAAACAAAGTTTATTCATTTTTTTTTTGTGATTGAACTCTGATCTTACATATTATTTTGATATACCTACACTCAATGAATTTAAATATTGATCTAAAAATAATTTTGTTATATACCTACCTACAAAATTAACTGAAAACAAAAATTGATTTTTCATTATATATTCCTATATAGACCTAATGAATATTTCATAGATAATTTGAAATAACAATAAATTATAAACATCATAATAAAAGCATAAAGTGGTTCTAATCATCGTCAATCAACATTAATTCGCTATAATATTATAATTAGTACTATTATTTATTGTGTTACCTCTGGTCTGTCACGGTCATAGGCGTGCGGACGAACGTGGCTTATAGGGCTAAGGCCACACATGAGAATTTTTTTATTTTATATAGGTAAGTAGTAAGTACTTAGGTAAAAAGAACCAGTAAAAGTTATTGACCGAAACTTTTGGACAAGTATTTCTATACGAAAAGTTGTACAGAGGAAAAATAACAATAAATAAATAAACAAACATCATTGTAAAAACACTAGCTTCTTCATTTCGTTCAGAATCTAAAAGTGATTGAATATTCCCAAAATATTCTCGCTAAAAATTAATACTTTCGAATTACGAACAACAATTTACAATTCGTGATAATTGAATGTATTTCATTTTTATATCTTAAATATCGAAGTCCTGGCTCCTGGGATATATCCGTATATAAATCCGTTTGAACAACAATTTACCAAAGGAAATAATCGAGTAATGATGACTAAAAACCGAAAAACATTCTGAATCCCCTAATATTTTCTCTAATAATATTATAATATCCAATAAATCCATTAAAAAAAAAAAAAAAAATGTGTCACAGAGTGACACGCGCACACAATTTCAGTGACACGTCAATTGACGCGTACAATTCGTAATTTTTAATCCACTTTCAATGAAAAAATCGGAAAATATTATGTATTTATACTAACGCGTAATAGTACCATGGCCGTATCCAGGGGGGTGGTTTTCCGGGTTCAAACCCCCCCCAAAATGTTTATGTTAAGTTTAAAATTGCTCTAAATTTTTACTTATTACCA
>JAIPRM010011637.1:0-12734 GCA_025469315.1 Stegophylla sp. TES_Ste_2020
TCGAAATTTTTTTTTTTCTTATATTATTAATTTCCTTTGTTCAGAATCGTTTTACTGAAGAAATGATTTATCGTTTCTTTAAAATTTAATGCGCCCGTCAAGAGAATACCACCCGTCGTGCGAAGTATGTCCGGCTTTTTCATTTTCTAATGAGCATTTTTAATACATTTTTCGAAAGTAAGTGTTCAGCTGCGCGCGATTTCTAATTAAAAAAAATGTTACTCAATGAAATTTTCGCACAAATATTTCTACGTGGAAAAATGTTTCCATTAAAAAAAAAAAAAAAAAATTTATGAAATAAACATCACTTCGCTCCACTCAGAACCTAAAAGCCAAACAATAGTTTCACTTTTTGAAGTGTCTATTGTCACATCGCCCCAGATCATCCGAAAAACAAATGAAATCCGGGTGTTAATAAAATCATTTTTGTTTCACATTAATAACGTTCATTTGGCTCGAGATTACCGCGTGCTCGAATCGCATTAATGAACCGAATAAAGAATGAGAGTGAATAAGATTAAATAATATAATGTGTATAAGTAACGCGGTGAGCCGCGAGGGGTTGCGTTGCACAATTTCAGTCAGTTTTTCCGAGCTTGTAGAGGACAAGGGGAGTGCGTAAATTGTGGCGAGGAGAAGGCGCGTTAATGTTTTAAAACGTACATACTGCAGTATATACAGGGTGTCCCAGCACGGTTTGACAAATACAATAATTATTTTTGATCCATAAGTAATTATTATTATTATTATAATTATTATTATTTCCTACTTCAACATATTGTGCAACAGTAAAAACTTATTTTAGAACCAAATTTTAAAATTTGAAATTTTACACCGCTGTTTTAGAAAAAATTCAAAATAACCATTATGTAAATCTGAATTTTAGGGAAAATATTTATGTTTAAATCTCTTATAAAGGTTAATGTCTGTGAGTAATTAAACATTTTTGTCAAATACGTTGAATAATGATGATATATTATATTATTTTGACTAATTTAACAATATTATTAAATTATTCGCATGATCAAAAAAAAAAACCCTATTACTGCCAAATTCTATTCACCTTATCATCTCATCTTAATTAATTTGACTTTTTCATTATTTTTATTTCTTTTTTTTACGTACATAATCTACACTGTTTTTGAGCACCAATACTTTTCTAAAAATTGAGAAAATACAAAAAAGATTGAAAAAAGAGTGTTCTTTTGCGAGCATTTGTTGTCATATCGTAATCGGACACCCTGTATACTCGTACCTGTCACAGTGTACGGGTGTAAATGCGGCGCGCCGGTTCCGCGGGGGCGATAGTGGTTATTTGCGCCTGGTTGTACTCTCGGCGGACAGTGTTCGGGTCGTATTTTACCGCGCGGGGTAAAATAATTATGACACGAGAAACCCACTCGTTTATTATCTGACCTCGGTGCGCGGCGGGCGCGCGCGATATCATCCGTGTTTCGCCGCTGCCGCCGCAGAGTGGAACGAGACGGGTCGTAAATAGCAATTAAAAACCATAGGCGTCCGCCGTGATGGGGTCGTCCCCGACCCACGGTCTCGAGCCCCCAAAAAAACATCACTATAGGTGTAAGTGTATATAAATAGTGCGCAACCTGCAGATTAGAATCCCGGTAATTAGAGAGCGCACCGCGGTAGGCGATTTTAATCTAAAAGCTCGGGGAATATTTCACTGTCATTATCGTTATTATCCTCCCCACCCCCACCCCCCCACCCGCCCAACCATTATTGTTAATATCGTTAATACACTCGACGGCAGTGGGTGGAAGGGCGGCCGCGGGTATAGGACTTTTATCCGCTAACAAAAGGGACGTGTAAGTCTTTATTACGCGACGAATTTACGACACCTTTTTCGTTTTGTTTTTTTATCCACCCCCCCCCCTCCTCCCATGGTGCACTCGTTTCGACGCCTTCACACGTCCGCGGGATGTTTGACGTTCGTTAAAGTCTCACCGTACTGCGGCTCAAACGTCGAGTATAGAGGAGGGGAGCGTAAAGTAGTTTCGGTTCACGAATAATTTCGTGTAGTTCGCCTGGATTCTAAAAAAAAATCACTTAATAGACTTTCAAAAAACAAATAAATCTTGTTTGATTTATATATATATATAAAATAATTATATTTAACACAACTAAGCAACGTTTATTTTTTAAATTAAAATATTATTTTAGGTACTGACTTTGCTTGTATAAAATAATTGTACTGAAAATACTTATGTGACTAATGAAAATGCCTTTGATGCTGAAGTTTTCTACTAATAAAATTACATCTGGCTCAATGGATTTTAAATCTCTCTTTTCCGGTATTTCTAATCTAAAAAAATATAATCCTGTATAATATTAATTTTAATCGTCATTGTTAGGATGACCTTTTTTTTTTTTTTTTTGGCAATTATAAGTGTAGATATAATTTAAATCGCCCTTTTTAGCGCCTACTTCAGTAAAAGCCCCCTCCCCCCTCAATATTAAAAATGCTCACAAAGAGGTGATGGTGCCCACGTTGGGGACCACTGGTCTAGAAGTAGTTCGGTTGAAAAAATTTCAAATAGATTTTAAAACGTTTGTGTAAGTTAAATTTTGAAATTTGACGTACGGTGAAGAGTTGAAATTACAGATATTATCATAAAAATCGACTTCCAAGTATTGTTTTCTTACTTACAATATTTCTTCATTTATGGTTATTATTTCAACCTTATACCACGGTAAAATAATTTTTAAAGTATGAAAAAAATAAAGAAGATAGTGTTTTTACAATGATGTTTATTATTTTCATCTTCTTTTTTTCTGTGAACACTTTTTCGTATGGATCTAATTGTCCAAAAGTCTCAATTAGCAACTCTTTGAAATCAGATTTGCTTCTAGTTGGTACTTTGAAGAGGTTATTTTTTTAAATTTCTCAAGTCTTATTTTTTTTTTGAAAAAACTACCAAAAATTTGAGAAAAAGAATGAGAACCATCATTTTTTGATCCAAACCTTTTGAAAATTTAAATAATTGTCATTTTTCCCCCTTCTTTACTTATTAGATAAAAAAAAGTAAAGTGAAGTAAAGTAAAGTGTAAGACAAGAAAGCCGATCATACTTTGCACCACGGATATTTTTCGCTCTTTGGGTCAGATACTCTCGGTGGGTGTGCGGAAAATGATGACTATTATATTGTTCTTTATATTCTTATCTTCCTTCGTTCAGAATCATCTTATTGAAAAAAAATGATTTATCGTTTCTTTAAAATTCACCAACCAAGAGTATCTGATCCGAAGAACGAAGAATACCCGTGGTGCGAAGTATGTTTTCTTGTCTACTCTTTATTCCAAGTGAGGGAGAAAGAATGAAAGAGAGAGAGAGAGAGAGAGAGAGAAATTTTAAGTTTATAAATTTATATGAATAGTTTAGCCAAAATGGGTACGCACTCGTATTTGCGGAGAAGTGTCTATTTCTCGCGGTAACCGAGGGATAGGGGGCTTGTACGTTTCCACGTTGGGAGGGGGTTGATAATATAGCGTTAGGATTTCAAAATACGAACAGCGTTTTGGGTGCGGGGTAGTTGTTTACCGGGTTCTAATAATATACTCTCGGCGGACAGTTATTGGCGCGAGGGGGTCTCGTTACCGCGTTAAAATTATGACGAGTATTTAACGAGCCGGGTCTCGGGAAGAGAAAGAGAAGAATAAGAAAAAAACAAAGCGTTTAATCTCACCTCAGTGAGCTCCGAGAGAGCCGGCTCTAGGTCGTAAATAGCAATTAAAAAAACCGCAGGCGACCGCGTGAAAAAATACTTGCGGTTAAGTGAAGGGTTCGCTTATGTCTGTTTGAAAAATCACATTAAAACCGAGGCGGCGCGGCGGTCCCTTCCTTTTACGAGTATCACGTTCCCTTGTCCCGCCGACAATCGTCAAACGGGAACAAGTTTCGTCCCGTTTCTAGAATTCCAGGTGGTTGTGTCGTGATCTCGTGATTCCCATTTTATAATTGCATATAATAGTATTTTTGCGATTTTGAGTACAAAATAAAATTCTATTTTTCGATCCTCATAACGGAAATTAAAAAAAAAAAATTTTTTGGAATTTATAAAATTAAATTCAAAAAATTCGTTGTCTCTTGTTATCTTGTCATCTTATTGTCTCTTGAATTTTTGGGGGTGTGGTTTGGACATTAACGAATTTAATTGTTCTGACATTAGTCCGAACGAAATTCGGAATCTGTTAACCCGTTTTTTCAACATATCTATATTAAAAGTAATACCAAAAAAAAAACAAAAAAAAAACCAGACATACCTCACACCATGGGTATTCTTCACACCTCGAGTGGAATGTTCTTGGGGACATATGAAATTTTAAAGAAACGATAAATCATTTTTTAGATTAGATGATTTTCTGAGTAGAGCTTCAGTTTATTCAAAACAATTTCAATGAAAAATTGAGAAATTAGTAATGATAACAGAAAAAAATTATTTTTTACTAGGTCAGTTTTATTATTTACTAATAACGAAAAAAAGTAAAAAAATAAACTTGATGACAAAAAAACAAGTGTTGATAAAAATTTACAATTTTTTTTTCACGTTTTCAAAATTTTCTTGCATTAAAATACACTCACTTATTAATTTCTATGTACATTGTGTATATTTAATTTTTCATAAAGTTCAAATTGAAAAAAAATAATAGTTTTTAAGGTACTTTTATTAAATTTTGAGTGATTTTTCCAAAATTTTGAGCAAAATATTGAGAATTTCGAAAAATAACCAACAGATGTGAATTGTGATTCTTAAAGTTGCTGGTCGAAACTTTAAGTAAAGTATTTTCATACGAAAAAGTGTTTATAGAAAAAAATAAAAATGAACATCATTGTAAAATCACTATAGTTCAAAATATTGAAATTTTTAAAACAAATATTGAATACCGAATTAATAATACCTCGTAAATGTTCAAAAACCATTTTTCATTTGATGTATAAATATAAAATATATGGTCACCCTAAGATGGGGTCACTGTCGAATATTAGAATATACGACCGATTTAATAATAAGAAAATGGCAGAGGGCGAGTTTAATAAAAAAAAAAGTGAGTTGGGGAATATTTTATCGTAATTAACATGACTATTATCATTATTATTATTATTATTATTATCATCTTAAATACTCCGAAGCCCCCGGGGGATGTGACGTGTCTTTTTGTGACTCGACGGATTTACGACACCTTTTTTTTTCTCTCTCTCTCTCTCTCTCTCTCTCATCAGACCTCTTCACCCCTCGACACGTTCGCGCGCTAAGGATTATGTTCGTTAGTCGAAGAGCTCGTTCTTCGTTTAATTTATAATCACAGCGCGGTGCCAAGTCATCCCCGACCACGCCGAACAAAGATATCGAGTCGAGTCGAGTGTGTGTGTGTGGTGCCGTAAACTCGGGATACTTGGCACCGAAAAAATAAAAATTGTTCCCATAACATGGGGCGGTGTACTACTATTTTTATTTCGAAATTTTGTTCCTAGTGCAATAAAAGATATTTTAAAAATAGGTATACAAATTTCAATTTTTTGTTGATTCCCTTTCGAAATTACAGTATTTTTGATAAGAGTATTTAACAAACGCGAAAACCGATCGAAAATGATATTATATGTTTATTCAAAAAATTAGATTTTGATTATTTTCAAACGCTCTCATTCAAGAAGATTTTCAAACTTTTTGTTGATTTTTTCTCGATTTTACCCGAAATATATTTCCTAAACAGTTAGGATGCTCAAAATTGCACCAGTATAATTTACAACCGAAATCCGATGAGTCGTGGAAGTAGCAGTGAAAAGTAACCCAATATCATATCAAACTTTGCACCGACTATTAAAAAAAAATATTATGTAAAATTAATTTTATCCATTATTTAAATTTTCGCTACAGATTGTCATTTATAATATTCATAGCTACTACTAAAAGAGATTGTAAAATTTTTAAAACTCTGTTATAATATAATTATGGTGGTAGTGCACGTGATTTAAGATCAAAAAAACTAAAAAATTATTACAAATTAACTCCATTTTATGGAATTTGGAGATGTTAAGATCCACGTATGCATCTAAGTACGTTATTTCGAGTACACGGTCGGTGATAACTATAGGGTTCGGATTTATATTTATACTAAGAAACACGATCTTAAAAATAATATTCTGTGTATTAATTTTATAAAATAAATTTAGTCATTTAAACAATTACATCTGTTTATGAAATAAAATATGCAATGAAAAATTTCAATTGAAAAAAAAAAAAAAAATTAAATTATTAAATATCCATTTTATGACGTTTGTATTATTGAATTATTGGTTTTCTGAAACAAAATAAAATCATACAATAATTTAAAAAAGTTAAATACTGAATATTTTCGTAATAATTACCGAAGAACGATTTATTATATAATATATATATATATATATATAATAATAATAAAAAAATAATATTAGTTGATATGTCTAAAAAATGTACAAATAAACTCAGAAACATTATCTCAAATTTTCAAAACATTAAAATATGCAGTTATTATAAAAACTATACGAAATATTCAAAAACGTGCGAACTTAAACAAGTATATTTTTTTATACCTAATATTTGAAACTGATTTCTGACCTTTAACCAAAGATACATAAATATTATGCTAAAGAGACTCAGGTAAGCTCGTACCCTATCCCCTACGGCCTGCGTTAGGTCCCTATCCCCATACGTCCAGTTTTTGGGTAGTGTTTCCCAAATTTTGAGAACACTATTAACAATTTTAAAAAATGGCTTCTTAAGAGTATCGTCTAGAGGTGAATTGTGTTTCAAAAAGTTATCGAAACTTTTGGACGAGTATTTCCGTAAGAAAAATCGTTGTCATAGAAAAAATAAAATGAAATAAAATATTTAGACTCGAAAATTATATCTATTTGTACTTCGAGAGCTTTTTAAATTTTTGATGTGGCCCTCTAACAAAAAAAAAATGTTGATTATCCTTGATATAGACTTCTGATAATAATTAGGGCATAGCGGTAGATGAGATTTTAATCCAAAAGCTCCGGGGGGGGGGAATGTTTCATTAACATTAATACGGTCGTAAATATTCGGTGGCCCCGTCGGGGGGGGGGGTTGAGGTGCAGAGGGCGGTCGAAGCCTGAAAACTGCCCCGCAAAAGGGATGCGACGACGACGTGTACTTATAACGCGACGGATTTACGACACCTTTTTTTTTTGTTTTCCTCCCTCGCTTTTCACACCCTCCCACCCACCCCATCGAATTCGTTTCGACACCTTCGCTCGCCCGCGGGATTACGTTCGTTAGTCAAACAACAGACGGCCGCGGCCCTCTTCGCTAATTTACAATCACGGCGGCGCCCACGTCGAGAGGTCTTTAGAACAGAGAACGTTTTTCCGCGGCTTTTATCCGCCGACGCCGCCGCGTTTACCAGTGTCAAAGGGTGTGCACAGGCGGCGTCAGTGCATAATATAATATAATATAATATAATAAAAAAAAGAAAAAAAAAAAATTATAATATATACAACAGGCGGGTGGTGCGCGGTCGGGTTTTAATTTTCCGGTTCGACGGACGAGGAGAAGCCGTGCCGAAAACGGAGCTGGGCCCCCCCCCCGCTCAGTAGTCCTTGTCGTCGGTGGTGGCGAAAATAATTAGAAATTATCGCGGGGATATAATTATTATTATTATCCGACGCTGTTGCGAAAGACTTTGCGCAAAAGGGTTTTTTTTCTTTTCTTTTTTTTGTTTTTTGTTTTTTTTTTTTTTTTTGTTCGCGGTTTATCCGGTGAAAACGGCGTTTTGGTAACGTCGTCTCACGAACAGTGTCCCTCACTCAGGTGAATCCGAGGAACGGGGAACTGGAAGGGGGGAGGGATCTGCAGGGTTTAAACTCCCCCCCCAATTTTTTTTTTTTTTTTGCAAATCTTACAAATCAGTGTGTATATTTATTTATTTTTATTTTTTTTTTAATTTTCTTTTATGTATGTGTACACGTTTTCGTATAGAAATACTTGTCCAGAAACTTTCTGAAACGAGATAATATGCCTCTAGATTGTACTTAAAAGATGTCATTTTTTAATATTCTCAATATTGTTTTCTCAGAATTCGGGAAAAACTATCAAAAATTTGATAAAAATGACTCGAAAACTGTCGTCTTTTAATCCAAATTTTATGAAAATTTAAACATAGACAATAATATGAGAAATATTTTGGCGTAGAATTGAGGAAATTTGAGAAAAAATTTTGGAAATTTTCTTCTAACATTTTTTCTTATCAAAATATTTTTATTTTTGTTTTATTGTTCTATCGTTTTTCTTTTCCTTTATTTATTAAACAAAAAAAAAGTAAAGTAAAGAAAAATAAAGTAACGAAAATTATAGTAATGTAAAGGGAGTGTAAAGTACTTCGCACCATTGGTATTCTTCGTTCCTCGGATTAGATACTCTTGGTGGGTGTGATGAAAACGACGATTACTATTGTTTATTTATTAGTATTATTTTAATAGTATTAACATATTTCGCTCGGATTTGTATTATTGAAGAAATAATTTATCGTTTCTTTGAACTTCAATACACTCGCCAAAAGTGTAACCTAACCCCGCACGGTGAAGAATATACCATATTATGGTACGAAGCACGTCCCGATTTTCTGTCTATGTTTTACTTTAATTTAATTTTTATAATTGCATATTTGCATAACTTATCAGCTCGAGCTAGTCAAACGTATTTTGAATTAAATTTTCTACGATTTTAAAACGGTTGAATATTTTAGCGTTCGAATGTTTTGAATGCTGTAATTAGAACGTCGTAAAGTAGAACGTATACATGTAGAGGTATGTAAAACATTTCGATACGTTTGCCGGAGAACCATTTTAAGTGCGAGGACGTCTCGCACGCGACGTTTCCTTCGTAAAATTATGAATTTATCGACGCGGGAATGCGATCGCGGTTCCAATAGGCATCGATTACAAATCAATTAACCACGAATCGTACCGAGTGTGTGCACTCGCAGTTTAATGTACGAAACACGTAAACGATGCATACTAATGGCCGAAGTTAAGTGAGCTAGACGGATAAAAATACGAAATCATAAATGCGCGCGTATTGAGTGCAATACTGGTGCAACGGGTCAACACGTTATTAGTATAAACGTTAGAGCTACAAGTTCTTTAAATCGACTTTACGCCGTAAATGTATTTCACTCTACGCTATTAAGTATATTATTATTATTATTATTATTATTACTATTATTGGTGAAACATCGAGAGATAAAATAATGGCCTGCACACGACAAACCTTTCAAGTATGACACTCCAATCGTATATACACTTGCAATTATGTCCGTTCGACGTAATGCTTTTGAAAAACTATGATATTTGTAGCACATGTTATATTATAGTAAACACGCGTGTTTCAAATTACGAAACGTTTGGTGGTCGAGAAAAGTATGTAATATTATGTTAAGGTGAATGTCGACAAACACCGGTGAATGTCATTTTTTTTTTTTTCTTAAATGCGGACATTCACTATAAGTCTTTGGTGAATGTTGATATTTTTAGAAAAGAATAAAACACGTATAATTTGTATAATAATACAAAACAATACAATTATATTACAAAAATAACGCGGCACAAAACAAAATAAATATCTCACGAGTTGTTTGGGCAGTGATTAAAGTAATTCAAAATCTATGTACAAGACGTCTATGTTCGTTAATTTAACCACCTATTGGCGGGCCAAAAAGCTAAGTACGCCAGTATTTTCAAATTTTTCTGGTGGTCCGACGTTATAAAATAGCTGCTTTATATACATATATTTATATATATCGGATAGTAATTTGAAAGGGGTCCACTCAGAATATTAAAGGTTTAAAATTAGGACTGCCCTCCATCGTCGCATTTTATACCTTTTATACTTATATTTATTTCTTAATTCATTGAAGAATAATTTGTTTGATTTGAATTTTTTTTTTGTTTTTTTTTGGTTCTGGGGAGGGTCCAGTACCCCTCCTAGACCACCCGCGTAAATACGCCTCTGGTAGCTTACACAGATACTTACAATTTTGGGAATATGAAATTTCCGGACAGGGGAAATTTCCATTTTAGAAATTTCTCAAACAGAAATTTCCCCACTTACATCATCACTTATTACGCGTAGTATTTCACTATCGTTCTAGTCCCACATTATATAAATATAATATATTATTTTATAATGTCATGGACGTATTCGAGTTTCACTCGAGCGAGTTTCGAACGTTTAAAAATAAAACGCTAATCGTCGCGATTTCATATACACGTGTTGTAGTACTCTTATAATTTATTATTATTATTATTATTATTATTATTCTTATCATTCGGGTCGTAATGTGTCGTATGAACATGACTTTTACATCGAAGACGGGTGTGTACACACACGATATATTTTTTTTACTAGATCGGAGATTCATTTTTTATTGCCGCGCGAGAGAGACGGAGAATAAATAATAATAAAAAAAAAACAATAATGCGTTTAATGTCCCTATTACCGCATATTATTATAGTACATAACGTTTTACAAAACGACGAGTACTACACACATAGGTTTTTCTCCTCGTTTCTTTTCTACCTCGCACTCGCCCATACTCGTGATGTCGCGCGAGACCAAAGCGCTTCTCGTAATTATTTATAATTTTTTTTTTTTTGCTTTTCCATATACTTAATATCATAATATATTAAAAACGCGCGCGCGTATTAAAATAATAATAATAAATAAAAACAACCGTAAAAACGTGTGATTTATAAAAACGACCGATTAGTACTTACGTACTTACGTTGCTGCGATCGCATAAATTTTGTTTTGTTTTTTTTTTTTTTTTTGCTTTCAGAGATCGTTAAACGAGACAACGCGCACATGCGATCCGTATTTCGAACTCGGATCAACGTACGCGGGGAAACGATTTAATATCGTATTCTATTCTCATTATATTAGTATTATTATATACAATGAATATAGGGTTTTCGTGCGCCCCCCCGGGGGACACACAATAATTTTCCGTATACCCCCGTCTCTCGCCGGAGTTTTATTTTCGTCGGCTTTTTTTTTTCTTTTTATTTATCGTTTCATACCCACGTACACGACTTCGTTCTTATCCATACATATTATAATCCACGTCCTACTAAACACGTATTTGACGAAGTTTATTAAAATATATAATATTATGGTAATTTACAAACAACGTTGGATCGAAGTGGATTCGCATCAATTGAGTGTTTATTAAAGTGTATACATACATGACATCATCATATAAAAAAAACTTGTCCATAAGTGTCAATCAGTAATTTTTTGAAACCGGATTTGTTTCTAGATGATACTTTAAAGAAGTCACTTTTTGAAATTCTAAATTGTTTTCTCAAATTTGGCAAAACTACCTAAAAATTTGACAAAAAAGACTTGGAAACTGTCTTTTATTTTTTCTAATCCAAATTTTATGAAAATTCAAACTTAGATAGACAGTAACACGTGAAATGTTTTGGTACTAAAAAATTTTGAAAATGTGAAAAAATAATTTTGGAATTTTTTTTCCAAGATATTTTTCACTTCAAAATCTTTTTGTTTTTAGTAAAATTGTTTTTTTTTTTTTTAGATAAAATAAGTAAAGTAAATAAAAAAATAATGTAAAGTATAGACAAGAGAATTACGACTATTATTAATCTTTATATTACTTTGCTTGGAATCGTATTATTAAAGATATTATTTTTAATTTCTTTAATACTCAACACATCCACCAAGAATATCCGACCCAAGGAGCAAAAAATTTTCGGTTATCTTGTCTATACTTTATTTTACTTTTCTTTACTTTATATTTATATATATATATATACAAATATAATCGAATAGAATAAACGGAAAAATAATATTGCTTTATAAAATCATACAAGAGACTTTGCATTTTATAGAGTATTTAGCATTATATACATATAGCTGTTGATAATTATTACAGTTTGTCTCCTTAAGTCGTTATAAAATTCATATAGTAATAATATACTATTTTTAAAATGTAAAATAATAATCAAAATCAAGAATGTACGTATACCTAAACGTTTTATTAAATTTTTTATTGAACTTTACTAGCAGTTTTATTTGCTAGTAATTACATTATTATAGCACCAATGAGTTATGGCGAACACGAAATGTCACAGTTATATTTTTCGTTACAAATATTCGGGGATACAACGATTGTTTTTTTTTTTTTTTTTTTTCTATGATTCTAATGATAGGTTTCCATGAATGATTTCGCATTGAATAATAATATTGTCACAGAGGCTGTGTAATATTATTGCATACAAGTGCTTTGGAAACGTTCTAGAAAAATTAATTTACAAAATATCTTAAATTTCTTTCTCTTGCACAATCCCGCGGAGACAACACGACGTATTAGTAGTACGCGGATAACATGTAAGTGAATTATTACTCGGCCACTTCACACGTCGAACACGGTTCACGCGTCGATTGATTTTTTATAGACTACATAATATTATTACAAAATACAGTCATGATAAAATATAATAAAAACGCACGCGTCACAGTGGCCGCGTACAATAGCACAATATCATAATATACAATACACACGATTAATGTACGATAATATTCGCGTCGTCCGGTCGTAACGCGTCCCCGAAACGATCCTGAGCGTTCGTTCTTTTCGCGGTTCTCTTTTATTTCCATTTTTTTTTTTTTTTTTTCTGTTTCTTTCACGTCTAA
>JAIPRM010011638.1:0-12733 GCA_025469315.1 Stegophylla sp. TES_Ste_2020
GAAACCGGATTTGCCTCTAAATTGTACTTTAGAGAGGTCATTTTTTAAATTTCACAATTCTTCAATTTTTTTTTTTTGGAAAAAACTACCCAAAATTTGACAAAAACGACTCGGAAACCATCATTTTTTGATCCAAACTATATGCAAATTTAAACATAGATAGAAAATCATATAAGAAAGATTTTAGCGCAAGAAAATTTTGAAAATGTGAAAAAAAATTTTGGACATTTTTCTAACATTTTTTTTTCTCATTTAATTTTTATATTATTAACTTCCCTCGTTCAGAATCGTTTTATTGAAGGAATGATTTATCGTTTTTTTTTAAATTAAATACACTCGTCAAGAGAATCCCACGCATCGTGCGAAGTATGTCCGGTTTTTTTTTCAATCTTTTCATAATGCCTCGTCAGGGTGATAATAAACTTCGGACCACAGCCTTTACTAATAGTGAGCTTGTGCCCCTCAAATAAACAGAAACACAATTCAATCTATTAAGGGTAGTTCGTGATTTTCTGTTTTTTTTTTTTTTTTTTAGGGTGGGATATATAATTTAAGGATGTAAATTTCTTGTAATGCGAAATAATACAATTATCAAACTTTTTCGAAATAAATAATTAGACATCAAAAAGAATATCGGTTGAGTGAAGAAACACGGGTAGTAATTTAAGGACAATCCAAAAATTACTGTAGTCCCCGTGTTTTCATTACTAAAATTTAAAATTGGATAGGAATTCGTTAATCGCTACCATCAAATTCTAACCAAATTTTGAATTCGGAAATTAATATTTTATTCATTGAAAAACGGTATTTGTTGATGTTTGACATTGAACATTTTTAAATCATTAATACAAATTAATAATTAGATTTTAAACAAAGCGAAGAAGCTAGTGTTTTTAAAATTATGTTATTATTATTATTATTTTTTTTTTTTATGAAAATATTTGTCCAAAAGTTTGGATAAGCAACATTTTGAAATCGAATTTGCCTCTAGACGGTATTTTAAAGAGGTAATTTTTCGATCATAGAGATTTGACGCCTTTCTCCTGTTTATTCCTTCATTAGGTTACGTTTCGTCGATGAGAGGACAGTTTTCATACGGATGTTGTCTTAGAATATTGCTTAAAATGAAAAAAAAACAAAAATATTTTTTTTGAAAAATAAGGACTCCCGACAATTCGAGACGTCGAACAATTGGGGGGGGGACTTGCAATACCGAAAAACACGACAAGAACACCGATTTGTATGGTTGTTGAATACAGTATTATATTGTTATAGTGTTAGTCGAAGTAACTATTAGATAACTCAATGAAGGCATGACTTGAAATAAATAAATATTTTATTTTTTTTTGTATTTTTTCCCCTCTTTTTATACACATGTATATAGTATATATTATACAAAAAGAGAAATACAATTTTACATTTTCGCACTTAAACACACACACACACACACACTAACGTTATCTCGCCACGCACTATTTCGCACCGGTAGTAGACAATCCTATATATATATATATACACGTACACACACACGCACGAAAAATCGTCTTGTATACAATATAATAAAATGTAAAGCTTGTGCATAACAAGTTTCGACACGTGAAACCGTAGAGAGAAAAAAGTTCTCTTTTTTATCTTTAGTCTCCCCATAAGCGAATATTTGATATGCGCCCGTTATGGAAATGACAGAGATTTTTCGTCCGAAGGACCTAAGCGTTAAGAATCCCCGATATGTTCTGAATTCGGCTCGACAATCAAAACGATATAGAAAGTTTTACGCGGTGGACTTGGAACTTTTGATTGTCGTGTGGGGAGGGGGAGGGGGGTGACGGGGTAATGGCCATAAATTATACCGCGATTTCAAATGTACGAATTCGTGCTCTGATCGCACGGGAGACGAATCCGTTTATCGCGTAGAAGAACAACTTTTAGAAATCGATTTAGTGTAATGGCGATTTTCCATAAATGCTCGAATAAAATATTGAATTTTGCGGAGGTGCACAAATTTAAGTGGACGTGCTGTACTCACGTGCTTTGTCTACGTTTCACCGATGTGTAACATGGCGAATTTACATTCACCAGAACCGATTTTGTGTTCTCAGTTCTAATCTTAGAGTAAACAGATATACATATTATGAAACACAAATATTAGAATATTAATGTTTGGAATATTTTTGGTATATATTTTATTGTATAAATTATAGTTATTTTTTTTTTCTGCACTCATCATTGTTTTTATTATATTATACATATTGTTTTTTCTCTTTTGTTCTTGATATTTACATTAACTGTAAATGATTTGTAATTTATGTTCTTATAATTAGTTAATTTGTAAAAATTGCCCGTTTAGGCGTATTAAATTAATAAATAAATAAATATTATACGTTGGGTTTTTCGTGATAATTTATTCCATAAGAAAATTATGAGCATTTTGAATTATTACACTATACTTCGTGCTTGAAATGTGTTTAAAAATTAAATTCGTACAGCCGCAGTTGATGTTCTTATATTTATTTTCGACCACATTACTCCAAAAATTAAAACTAACAACACAAAATGGATTCTGTTGAACGTAAATTCACCATGTTGTCCATTGGTAAGACAACACATGCGGGCGTAGCTGATAACATGACCTTAAAATTGACCGTCTTTGTTTAAAGAGGGTGGGGTTAGGTTATATTAGGTTAGGTTAGGTATTGATGAGATTAGAATAAACATTTTTGGGGAGCTAAAATATTTATTTGTTTGAGTATTAACTCCTTAACCTATGATTTTAAACTTACGGAAATTTATTGTCATTTTTTTAAATTTTCAATAGTTATTTCAAGAGCGAGTAAAGTTATACTGACGAAAAGTTGAGTAAAAATGGTAAAATTTGGAACACATTTTATTTTATTTCATCAAATCGATGTAAGCTGTTAATTATAACTCCAAAAACAATATTCTTAGAAATTTTTAGTTTTCACCACATATCAAAAATATACTTTGCAAATTAGAAAAAAGTTTCAAAAAAAAAAAGCGTCGAATATTTGAAATTAATAAATCCCAAATTTTTATTTTCAAATGACAATAAATAATTGTAATAATTGTTTACGCAATTAAATTCGAGAACCTAGATTGTTAGATGAATCGTTATTAATTGAATTATGACATTTATTTCAATCCAAAAAATGAAAAATTGCCTCCCAAAAGTTTTACGAAAATGGCGTATAGAAACCGCCAATTTCAATCTATAAAACTACTGTACGAAAATTTTAGACAAATATTTCGACCTGAAAAAAAGGGTCTACATTCATAAAAAAAAAAAAAAAATAGAAAAAAAAAATCATTTTTCCCATTTCTAAAATAATTAAATATTATTACCATTAGAATGACGTAATTGTGTTTAATAAAAACAAAAGTGATCTATTACAAAATAATCAAACGAAAATTCAAATAAATTTATTTACAAAAAAAAAAAAAAAAAAACATCACAAATTTATTCAAAATTTGCCACCCTAGGGGGTAAATACGTCCCCCCTAGGAATTATACCGCGATTATTATACGGTGAAAATGTGTATAAAATCAGCTTTAGTTTTGTGTGTGTTTGGAGTGCCATTGAAATATATACATTTGAAAACAATTTTCCATTTCGAATTCGAAATCGAATAGTCCGCTGTGCGACGCGCGATCGTATTACTATTAACGTTGCAATTACCTACGGGATAGAGAGCAATATTTGAAACCGCGCATTTATAATAATAATGTTATACTACGTACAACACGTAAATCCTTTGTAGTCGCGAAGAGTGACTAACTTTTAATCAAAATCGAAACCCAATTCGCCCAACACAACGTTTTCACAATCGACTATTATTACAATATGGAAATATTGATAATCCTCTACACACGCCACAGGATAATCCCGTGTGCAATCAGTTTATAATTTTATGAACGAGATTTGTCTGTTTTGTATTATTTTTCGCGCTTTCAGTCTGTTTTGCTATTATTCGTTTAGTTCTATAAAAATGCGCGTTTGGCTATTAATAATTTGCCTAAACAACACATTAAAAATATTACACCTACACGAATGTGAAAACCATAATAAATTACTAAGTATTATTTGTTTTTCCAAATTACAATACAATCCGCGAACAAAAAAAAAAAAAAAAAAAAAAACAAACGCTCAAAGTGACAAAGGCAAATTTTTATGAAAAAAACAAACTCGCCATTGAAAATTTAAATAAAGTCACAAAAATAACCGTATAACTTAAATATTATTGTTAAGTACATAATTTATTTATTTATTTATTTTTATTTTAGACGTTAATTCACAGCGGTTATATTATTTAACTAAGTGAATCGTTTTGAATACGTAAACGGTCGAGAACTTAATGAACCGTATTATTATGGCGTTTATTTCTGACTTTTATATTCTAAGTATTTTTGTACGTTTAAAAAATTGATTCGAGTGGTATCGATCTTAAAAACGAAAAT
Source organism: Stegophylla sp. TES_Ste_2020 (assembly GCA_025469315.1). NCBI lineage: Eukaryota > Metazoa > Arthropoda > Insecta > Hemiptera > Aphididae > Stegophylla > Stegophylla sp. TES_Ste_2020. The sequence goes on from JAIPRM010011638.1 coordinate 4,475, forward strand.
ATTTATTTATTTCTAGTACATTTATCTTTTACGGAAAACACATAAATGTACACGGTAATAAAAAAAAGAAAACACGTTGTTAGATAATTGTTGTGTCCTCCGATTATTATTCTCCCATGACCAGTGTCTAAAAAAAAACATGAAAAAATTTAAAAAAATATTTTACTACCCTTAAAGTAGGTCACTTTAGTTGTTTGCGTTCTGTGTAAAAACGGATGTGAAATGGTTAATCAATATTAATATAATATATATAAATTCTCTCTTAAAACCGTGTGTAATCCGAGTAGATATCTCGGTAAATATTGTACGACTTAAAAAACTGTTTACACACATTAATTTCATGACGCGCTGTGATTGCGAATCGTCTTATATCGTATACTATACCAAAGGTTCCCAAACACTTTTTGTGTTCAATCCTCCCTAAAATTGAATTTTTTTTTTCGCCCTCTCATAAATATTATATCAAACGATGAAATTAAAAGTTACTCAATATTTTATGCTTAATTTTTTTTTTTTTTTCTGTAAACACTTTTTTGTATATATCTACTTGTCCAAAAATCTCGATCCACTACTCCTTGAAACAACCGGATTTGTCTCTAGTTGATACTTTAAAGAGGTCATTTTTTGAATTTCTCAATAACTATTATTTATTTATTTATTTTTTTTTTCACAAAATTTGACAAAAACAACTCGAAAATCTTCAATTTTTGGTTCAAATTTTATGAAAATTTAATTCACTTTGTAACGTCTTCATTGACGTTGATGGCTTATCACAAAAATAAAATTGTAGTTTAGATTTTGTAAGTAGACATCATACAAAACTTGATTTTTTTATTTGTCTACTCTGATAATAAAATCATTTAAATAATAAATCATTAACTCGAAGTAGTCTTTATTATATTTGGTGACACTCGAGAAATAATAAATAGAAAAAAAATAAAAATAAAATTATATTTTAGCACGTGAGGTCGGACAAATCAGCATCAGACGTTAACTAATATAATAAAAACAATTAGAACTAATTGAATAATTTGGTTGAAATTCATAAAATCGTGGAAATTTTTTTTAATCAAGATGCAAACTAAGAGAACGTTTTATTGTTTTAATGAGTCCAGTCCAATAGTTTATTTATCGACATAAAAATCTACTTAATTTAAACTAACGAAACGTATATTTTCGTTAAATTTTGAACACCGTTCTAAAAATAATAATTAAACGTCAATACTTATAAACGACTGGTAAACGCTATGACTGTAATGTAATTTTAAACTACTCGCATAAAATATCCAATTAACGTTTATTTATTTAAACAGTGTACCTTTGTTGTGGACGAGACACCGATACACGTAACATAGTTAATAGCCGTTGATTTATTATCTCCGTAGTACACGCAATGCTATTTGAATTGAAAGCGTAGAATGAAATCGAATATCAATACACGAGTTTTGATTAAAAATTGTCGAATCAACTTGCATTTGCCATCAGAAACGATCTTTGTTATGTCTTTATATCTTTATGTCTTTGATATTTGCGAAAATCTGGAAAAGAAACAATGAAAATTTGATAGCAAGGCGTGAGAAAACAGGTGCACCACAAAAGTATTTGAAATTTTTTGACTTCTGAACGAAGTGAAGAATCTAGTGTTTTTACAATAACTTTTTGAAACCGGATTTGCCTCTAGATTGTACTTTAGAGAGGTCATTTTTTGAATTTCTCTATTCTTCAATTTTTTTTTTTTTTTTTTTTGTAAAAAAATAACAAAAATTGGACATAAACGACTCGGAAACCATCATTTTTTGATCCAAACTATATGAAAATTTAAACATAGATAGAAAAGAATAATATAAGAAAGATTTTGGCGCAAGAAAATTTTGGAGATGTGAAAAAAAAATTTTGGACATATTTCTAACATTTTTTTTTCTCATTTATTTTATATATTATTAACTTTCCTCGTTCAGAATCGTTTTAATGAAGAAATAATTTATCGCTTCTTTAAAATTCAATACACCCGTCAACAGAATCCAACCCGTCGTGCGAAGTATGTCCGGGTTTTTTTTTCTTGCCGTTTTATTTATTTGCGTATCGTTTTATTCAGACGAATTGTAAATAAGTCATCTGAGTAGTTGTGTTATTAGATAAAACGTATAGTCATGATGTAGACAAATTTATTCGATATGAATGTCGTACGTGCTCATAGTGTGGGCAAAAAAAAAAAAAAAAGTGAACATAAATTTGAGCATTGCTATTATTACATTTTTTTTTTCCCCTTCACATTTATTTTATCCAGTTAAATATTGCCTTTAAACATATTATTTTCGTACAAAATATTACCGCTGTTATATACTTGGTACATTAAATTTGCAGTTTTATGACTTATTAGTTATTATAATGAGTTGAAAAAAAAAATTGTCATACAATTATCACTGAAAAAGTAAACGTTTACCCTGTGTCGAAGATCAACGGATTCTGTTGGTACGGATTTTAAATCCATTTCATTACGTGCGATTTAACATGATTAGTATAGTTTGATAATATTGTAATTAGTGTATATAAATTATATTAGAGACCAGGATATGTTCCTTTTAGAGGTTTCAATTTTCAATCCTTTCCATTTTTTTACTCTTATTTTTACTCATATTTTTGTAACTACAGAGCTTTATCTGATTTTTCTACAAGCTAAGAACTCTGTTACGAACAAAATATACATAGGTGAAACGGAATGATGAATCAAAATCAAATTCTAGTGTTAAATCTCAGCAGCCTCAACAAAGGTTTTTCGACAAAGTATTACAAATTTTATTCACCTTAACCTATATATTTTTTAGAAATTCGTATGTATTTTTTGTCGTCTTTAATTTGATAATTTTATTTTGACGCTAGTCTTTATTTTTATCTGGATTTTACGTCTTTCAATCTTTACGCAACGCTGGTTCAGTTGGTAGATCGCGGGGGGGGGGGTGAGACTCACACACCGCATCGCCCGTATAGGATTTCATTATAATTTAAACAACTCAAAGAGGTACGTAGGTACGACCGCAGAAACCAATGACGCGTGAAGCACGTATACTTAAGCAAACATCGGCTTTTTCATTACGAAGCTGTTATTGTCGTTCGTCCGTCACGTTTCTGCCAAAGTTAGGTTAGGCACGCCAAATCATAAAGAAATGGAGCGTAATAATAATAATATTAACGTGCTAAAATCAGCGTACAAGTACAATGATGAATAATTTAAACGAAAATATTTTTGAAAAAAAAGTAAAGTAAAGCAAATTAAAGGCAAGAAAGCCAGATATACTTCGCTCTTCGGGTCAGAAATCATTTATTCGATTAGACGATTCTGAACGAAACAAGTTAATTATGTGTAAAGATCAATAATTGTCGTAATTTTCACCACACTCACTTAGGGTATCTGACCCGAAGAGCGAAGAATATCCGCGGTGCGAATTATGTCCGGCTTTCTTGCCTTTACTTTAGTTTTTTTTTTATCTAACATTTAAAGAAAAAAAAATTAGAAAAATGTGTAAAATTTTTTTTCACATTTTCAAAATTTTCTCGCATCAAAATTTTTCTTAAATTATAGTTTATCTATTTTTAAATTTTCAATGTTTGGATCAAAAAATTATGGTTTTTGAGTATTCTTAGTCAAATTTTGTGTAGTTTTTTCCGAAAAAAAAAAAAAAAAAAAAAATGAAGAATTGAGAAATTCGAAAAATGTCCTCTTTAGAGTACCAACTAGAGGAAAATCCGGTTTTGAAAAAGTTACTGATCGAGACTTTTGAACAAGTAGATCCGTACGAAAAAGTGTAAACAAAAAAAAAAAAATAAATAAACATCATTGTAAAAACTTCTTCACTTCTTTCAGAATCTAAAATTAAAATACCAGTACCTAGTTATAAATAAAATATGAGAAAATTATCATATTTTTAATGATGATAGATCCATCCTTAGTTGATGCTATAGATGAGTACAAAATAAGGAGGTAATTTTCGAGTAGAACTTAATATAGTTTATTAATTTCATTAATACGTTTAATTGGCAGAGTAGACGAGGGGAATCAATAATTTCCACGTATCGACATATTTAAATATATTGTGATTTTAAAATTATTGACATAATATCTAAGGGGAGAGCCGCATACGATTTATACACTGTAAAATATGCTGCGATTTATTAAACGCAGTGAGGGTTCGTTGAGTTCGTAAAGTGATAAACATTAAACACGCGCAAAAAATTAATGTCAGACCATCGAAATTCGCTGAACATTCAGTACTCACTTGGCTATATAGATCCGCCGTGTCACTGCAGCCTCCTGCTCGTTCACGTTCGTCACGCCGTTCAAGGTTCGTCGAATGTCAAAGTGTGAAAGCGATAAAATCGAAACGCGATACCGATTTGAAAAAAAAAAAAAAAAAAAAAAAAGTAAATAAAAAATGTATTCCAAATATGCACCCGCAGAAATGACGGGAACATCAGAAGTTAACGAGTTCCCCAAAACGTTTTCGTGGTATACTGCGGTTTATTCGATACTGCGATGTACCTAATAATGAAACACGATTTGATCAGTGACCTGACTCGGGAGAGGGTGCAGTGCGGAGATTTCTCTTTTCGATGACAGAAGTATAATAATAACCCCTCCCCTCCCCTTTTTCTTCTAATCTCGTTGAAATTAAGGGATCAGCACTAGGGTTGCGCGATTATTTCGATTATTATTATCATTATTATTTAATTATTATTCTCGAATGATCTCGAATATACTGTACACCATAGATATTATTAGTACTTGTTGCTATCGTTGTTGATATGAAATCTAAAAATTTTCTTAAAATAGGTACCCCGCCTATACCACTAAAACCACCACCTGTAACGTGTTAGTGCCGTAAACATACAGTACTAGAAGACTATCATAATTTTCTAGAAATTCTAAATAATTATTTCTAGCTGCACACCCCCAATACCCAGTTATTCAGTTCTGAACAAAAATTTAGTACTATTAATTTAAGTTACACCTTTGAGTATTTATTTATGATTAAAAAAAAAGCAATATCAATATGAGCAATGTATGTTTTTCAAAAAGTTGGTCTAAAGTAATCTGTACTTTATATGTAATAAGCAATATGTAAATTCTCTTTCAAGTACTACAAATTTGTGGAACCGTTTGAAATTCAAACACAAATCAACATTTTTATTGAACTAGATAATATTCGCGGAGTATTAATTGGTAGTACGTTTTACCGATAAAATAATTAAAAAAAATAATCGATTAATAATCGTCTAATTGTTCAGAATTATCGATTCTGATAGGAGTGTGAGAGGTGTAAATTACAGAATATTTTCCAAGGTTTTCCTCCACCGAGATAGCCGTGGTGTTATAAAGAAGTCTAATAAACTTCGAATATCCGAGTAAAATGATTCGGCTGTTCCGCTCGTTTAATAAAACTTCATATTATAAGTATCGAAAAGTGTACTTAATAGTTTTGATAAATTGCACTACGAGACTCGAGTATTATGGGGGTGTGTGCACACATGGAAGAGCAAATGTTTTGTAAGACAAAATATCGTGCACAACGTCTGTCCCGAGGAAAACGCTAATTATTACGCTGTGTATACGAAATCCTACGTTTTATTTGAATTACGAATATTCGGGGGGGAAACTTCGGGCAAAAGACTTTTAAGTTTCAAACGCCCGTCAAAATTATTCGAATACCGCGGCGGCGTAATATACCGTAACGACTATAGGGGGTGCGTGCGGGGAGTGGTGCGTTCACGCAAAAATTAATTACTACCGTTAATTCTGTATCAAAAGGAAAAAGGAATTTGATAAAAACGACGTAGACGTTTATCAGGAGAAAGTTGACTTTGCACGGTCGAGAGATGAGAACTCTCGGGGAATCGACGTTCTACTCGAGAACCGCGTTCGGGTGTTAATATATTAATATCGCTTAGGGCAGTGTTTCCCAACGTGAGGGGCATGTACACATTTTTTTTTTTTTTTCAGGGAGGGCGCAAGCAGTCACGGGCAAAGTAAAATTTTTAATTAATGTAAAGAAAAAATTAAAAATCATTAATAACCGTTAGGTATTGGGTAACGATAGCGGATAAAAATTACAATTAGTGTTCAGCCGCTAAACATTATTCGTTATTATTTTATACTAATTATTATTATTATTGTTTTATACTAATTTATTACTACCTATAATTATTCACATTCATTAAATTATTCTATTAAATTGTTATTTATATTTCATAATTATTATTATCAATCATTATCAATAAAAATGTTGTCATTCCGGATATTATGTAGTTTAATTTTAAAGCATACAAACGAGGTGATACATTTTTTTTTTTACCTATAGAAGAGGAAGGCGCGAGATTTTCTTAAAATCTACAAAAAAGGGCGTAGAGTAGAAATGTTTGGAAACCACTGGCCTGGGGGATGATAATTTATGCGTATGAAACCAATAAATTTATTTTCCAATCGATATTAACGCTTTAAACACAATTTAACGATCAATGTTTCTGTATCAAGTCTGTATTATTTTCAAAATGAAAGTGTAACACGAGTAGGTACATGTATTTGCAATTTTTATTGGATTTTATTTTATGTACAAAAAATAGTCATTAATAAATAATATGTATCAAACACGATTAAGAATAAAAGCGAGTAAATTATTGGTAGTTATGGATCAAAAGACGATATTTTACACCGAAGGTTGAACCAATAGATAAAATTTTAGAAAACTTAATTTTGACGTCGTTTCATATGTATCGTATCTCTGTACGAATCACACGCGAAGTGCATATTTTTGTCAATTTACATTGCGAAGACTAATATGACTTAAGGGCATCAGGGCCGAGGAGAGAAATCAAGGGCCCCAGGGACAAACTGGCCCCCTCCCTATATTAAATATTAAACTTACTACTACCGCAGTACACCCAGCGTTGTCATTTAAAATGTGTAGGTATAAATAAATAATAATATTGGTTCAAAGAAAAAATCATATAACACGGAACAAAGTGATTACTATATTATTAATACAAAAATATAATCTACATAGACTTTTCGCGTTGTCTACACTCTCAAAATATTAAATAACTAATTTTTTACTCATCGAAAACAACAGATTGATTTTGTGAAGTTTGTTCGCAAAATAATTACTTACCTACGTGCAGCATTTAATTTTTCATTATTATATTTGTTAATTTTTTAAAGTATAATATTATGAATTTATAAATTAAAAATAATTTTTCTATTAAAGTAACGATTAGGTAAAATATAGGGCTTGGTTTTTTTTTTTTTTTTTTTGAAAAGGCCTGGGCCCTCTTCGTGTCACTGCCCCGTTCCCGCATAGCTACAGCCCTGACTGCCCCATCATCAAGCTATAAATAATATATATATAATATAGATTCTATTTAATCGACTCCCTTGGCGAGCGTGTGCGATCTAACCCATGGATTTGATCGATACGCTAAAAGCAGTCAAGTGTATAATGATTACTAATTACTAATTATATAAGTATAAAATATAACTGAAGGATGGTTGCATATTTTTATAGGGTCGGAGCATAATATGTACAGTCCATTGCGTGTTCACCGAGTTTTAGAACAGTATAAAAGGGCAATTAATATTATGCCATGAAATAAAACCCTATTCGTACGAGCATCGACGAAATGATTGATGATGATACATGAAAAAAGACCACGATTTTTATTATTTTTTTTTAAGACCCATTTAAGGGTTTGCATCACGTTACCCCTTCCCTCTCTCGTCCGCCATCACTATTATTGGTATCATATATTATTATAACTTGATATGGTCAGAAAAAAAAAAGAAATTCCAAAATTAATTCAAAGAAAAAAATAAAAAGCCAGACATACTTCGCACGACGAGTGTTCTTCGCATCTCGGGTGTGAAGCTCTTGGTGGGTGTATTGAATTTTAAAGAAACGATAAATAATTTCTTCAATAAGATAATTCTGAACGAAAGAAGTCAATAATATAAAGAACAAATGAGAAAAAAAAATGTTAGAAAGATGTCCAAAATTATCTTGCGCCAAAATCTTTCTCATATTATTTTCTATCTGTGTTTAAATTTCCATATAGTTCGGATCGGAAAATGATGGTTTTCGAATCGTTTTTGTCAAATTTTGGGTAGTTTTTCCTAAAAAAAAAAAAATGAAGAATTGCGAAATTCAAAAAATGACCTCTCTAAAGTACCATCTAGAGACACATCCGGTTTCGAAAAGTTACTGATCGAAATTT
>JAIPRM010011639.1:0-12731 GCA_025469315.1 Stegophylla sp. TES_Ste_2020
CATAAATAAAAAAAAAAATAAAAAAAAAGAAAAAAGAAAAAAAAAATAAACATCATTGTAAAATCATAAGCTTCTTCACTTCGTTCAGAATCTAAAAAGGTAGTTTCCGAATTGTTTTTATCAAATTATGAGTAGTTATTCCCAAATTTTGAGAAAATTATTGAGAATTTCGAAAAATCGCCCTTCTAAAATATCATCTAAATATAAATTTTAATTCAAAAAGTTGCTTCATGAAACTTGTGCATAAGTATTTCTATTCAAATGAGTATACAAATAAAAAAATTAAAATTTAAAAAAATCCGAACACAATTCACATCATAGATATTCTTTGCTCCTCGTATGGGACTTGGTGAGTGTGCTAAATTAAAAATAAATAATAAATATTTATTTTTTATTTTATATCTCACTATTTATCGAGAAAACGAAAAAAAAAATAATAAGAAAAATGTGTTAGAATTTTTTTTTTCCATATTTAACATTTTTCTTTCACCGAAGAACTTTTCATATTATGGTCTTCCTATGTTTTAATTTTCATAAATATTATATTAAAAAGAAAAAGTTTTAAAGGCTTTTTCGTCAAATTTTGGGTAGATTTTTCCAAACTTAGAAAAACAATTGAGAGTTACGAACAATGACTTCTCAAAACCTTCTAGATGCAAATTTTGATTCAAAAGGTTGCAGATCGAAAATGTTGATCAAGTCTTTTTATTCAAAAGTGTTCACAGAAAAAATATATACAAATATCATTGGCGTTTGGGCTAGTTGATTTGAACTGATATTCAGTAAACAGTTTACTCATTCAGTAACCATTCTCATAGTATGTTTACTAATAACAGTAAGCTGTTAACAGAAAATTAGTTCTTAAAAACACGCCTATTGCAAAAACCAGTGGCTTATTTAGGACTTTGTCGAGGGTGAGATACAAAATAATGTGTTGAAATCAGAAAGACACCCTCTTTTTATAAAGTTCTTTCTTGTTTTAGATGCCGAGTGAAGTGAAGTAGTTTTACAATAATGATATTTAATTTTTTTTTTATTATTATTATTTGTGTAATTATGCTATAACATATAGCAAAAAAATTATAATTTATTAGGTATAAAATTAAAAATATAATTATTTTTGGCATTATTTGTAGTATGTTTTTTTTTCAATTAATATTTTATTTGAATTATCGACGTTATTTTCCATCTATGATAAACTAACATGTCGCTATCAATCGTTGCGTTGTGAATTACCCGCGTTTGGCATGCCATCAATTACCCGCTATCACTTGTCGCACGATCAAAATTTGTTCACTATCAATTGACAGGACACCATATATTCAGTGGTGAGTGGCGACGCGTCAGGGTAAACAATGAGATAGATAGACAAAGATCCAACATTTACCAACAATGATTTAGATGTATTCGCAACAAAACAAAATCGGCAAATATAGAGTTAAATTATATTCAAATATAGATGTTTTATCTACATTATTTATTTGTTTTTGATGATAAATCTTTTTTTTTAAATACCCTATTCTTAATTGTTTACCCTATGACATTTTTCACGCGCCGCCACTGCATATATTTACCCCAAAAGTAGTCAGATTTTTTTGACAGGTTTTTCCCGTTTATATTACACTATTGATAATAATGTGTGAGAATTTCAAGTTTCTAGTCTTATTAGTTCCGAAGACTTCTTCTAGTAAGTACCCAACAATAATATTTAATAGCGTTAGTAGCGATTTTTATAATTTATCTCAATGCCCTTTATCAATCAATGATACTAGTCGATGCAAATGTACGCATGTTTTAATGCCTACCCAAACGTTTTCAAGGCGTTTGACTTTTATTTAAATTTTTAGCTGAGCCCTTCAATATGGATAAATAATGTTGGAGCGCGTTACACTGATATTGGAAACGAGCCAACATTTTTGAAATTACTCCACTGCTGCGAGGCAAAAGATTAATAATTCTAGTCCACAATATGATAATATGATAAGTATAGTCGTATGGACATCATTCGCAGTATTCGCACTTGATTTGCTGCTTATGCTTTTTGTTTAATTATTGACGATTAATTCAATTTTCATTTCTTCGGCATATGTCTACAAGAAATTATTTAATTAAGTTAACAATGATATTAGGTATTAGGAGATAAATATTTACATACATTTTCCTTCCAGTTTATACAGTGAAACCTTGATAACTCGAACATCCAAAAGTCAAATTTACGATAACTCGGTTTTTGTTTTTTTTTATTTCCACCCGATTTGAGTTATCAGGGTTCAACTGTATTTTAAAGAATATACAGAAGAAATATTCGGCTATTTTATAGTCGTTATGTTTTGAAAAATATGTTTGAAAAATTAGTGTTTACATGTTGTATTGATATGTTAATTCATAACCAATATATGTATTTACATATATACTAGTATAGTATTACATACTTATATTTACCAAAACGTATAATAATTATTGTGTATAATTATTATTCAGAAAATACAAATTTTACTTCACTTGCGAACAGAGGTAAATTAAAAATATTTTTTCCTGCTATTTCATTAGTTCTAAAAAGAAGGGGAAACATCATTTACACTTATTTTTATTATACAAAACAACTGCGTGCAAATGTAAAATAAAACATAATTATACTAACTAGGAAAAATATATTTAAAAAACATTAGCTTTTTCACTCCACGCAGAGTCTAAAATTCAAATTTATTTTATTTTCCAAATAGTCACCTTATAAATGTAAATCTTGATTCTCTTAGCCGTGAATATTGTCTATTTATTGTTCTTAGTAATATAGTTAAATAAATATTAGAATACGTCATTCTAATAAGAAGTTAATTCAAAGGAATATTAAAATATAATTATACTTTGAGACAAAAATTAACAAAACTGATTTTAACTAAAAATTTTTAAAAATCATGTATTTATTTAATGTAAACTAAATGTTAATAATTAATATACGTGTAAATTACGGATGTTGCACTGATTTCGACTAATAAACTGTAAAACTGTATTATTAAAAAATATTAATGTGATAAAATGTTAAGTTGAAATAAATTCAGTTGTTAGGTTGTATACATTTATTTTTACAACATATAAAATTGGGTATGAATTTTTAAATGCCTCCTATGATGTTAGCATGTATTAAATTGAAAAATACAAGTGACCACTTAAAAGTATAATATATGTTAATATATTTAATTGAACAATTAGAAATTAAGTATTTACTATTTACTGATTTACTGACTCATAATAAAATATAAATGTAGGACAAAGTGTATTTTATGCTTTTGAAAATTGATGTATTACAACAGACGGTAATTTGTATTTTTGTAACTAAATAATATTAATATAGTATATGCTACTTTTGTTTTTATAGAAATCTTGAAAAATTTCTTATAAACTTCATATTTTATAAAGGGTTGACTGATAATAATAATACAATTATTTCATAGCAAGAATACATTTTTACATTATTGTTATTTCATTAAATTTATTTTATTTTTTTTATATTATTGTAATTGAGACTCTACAAGAGTAATATAGTAGACTTGTTAACAAATATTTTTAATTTTTAAAATCGAATCAGTAGAAGTCCTTCAATTACTATACGTTTTTCGTAGATTAGTAGATTGTTTGATGTATTTTTTTTTTTTTTTTTGTTTTTTTTGCTTGGCAGTATTGAGGTTAACGTTTGAATAACGGCTTGTTTTCGTAACACAGGTACAGTTGAGAAGCACACGGTCCAGTCTTATTTATCTATCTTGATGGCTGAATCTGTAATAAATTACGTACGTTTCAATGCCTATGTGACTATTCTCAAGGCGTTTTGTCATTTCCTTGTTGTTCACAAAAGCCAAGAGGATGTTCTACTAGCTATATTTTTTATGGGTTCTGTATAATATTATGTAATTGTTAAAAAATGTAACATTTAGTAATTAAATATATTAAAATATATTACAAAAGTCAAATAACAGTTCAATATCACCTTTTGGTTGTATAATCATTAATCAAGATTTGTATTCAAAAATGTTGTTTTACGCAAACAAACGTTGTGGGGAGACATTTTTTCATTGTTGAATATTTTATCCACGAAATAGCGTTCTTATTTTCTTTATATGAAATAAAACCGATATACCGTACTTAGAATACGCATCATGGGTATTCTTTGTTCCAGTGGGACTGTTGGTGAGAGTTTGAATTTTAAAGAAACGATAAACCATTTTTAATCAAAACGATTCTGAATGGAACTTTAGTTAATACACAATAAGAATCGTCAGTTTTATAAACAAAAATGAAAGAAAAAAAAATTTGGGTGGTTTTTCTAAATGTTGGAAAACCTATTGAGAATTTCGAAAAATACTTTTCAAATAAGTACCATCAAGAGTCGAATTCTGATTCATAAAGTCAGAGGCGTAGCGAGAGGGAGGTTAAGGGGACCATAACCCTCCCCATTGACCATGATTTTAAGCTATGTATACCATAGTGTTTGCACTTAATTGGTTAGCAAGTTGTAATTTTTTTTTTTTTTATTTAAAATAGAAAATTATGTATACCTAAATACAAGTAAGTATTTCATCACGTTATATTTTTACTAATCTATTGGTATAGTAATTTATTTATAAGAAATAACTTAAATACGTCGAAAAAAAGTCATAACTGAAGAACTGTGGAACATTCAATAATTTCGTAGTTAAGTAATATTTCATATCGTCATAAAGGTACACTGCTCTTATTTTATTTCTCCATAATGGAATAATTTTATGCAGAACATTAAATTAATTATAATTTAAATCACTAAGCGTGAATAGTAATAACAACGAAAAATATAATTCGGGCAGACAAAAAAACACCGATAAGAATTCAGCGAAGTGCACTTATTCCATGTCACGAACAACCAAAAATACAGATTCATATATTACCTGATATAGTATTTCCTTACAAAAATTAATTGTATTTGTCTACATGCATAATATATGATCTTAGCCTTCGCCATAGAAAATTTCTGGTTACGTCACTGCGTAAAGTTGCTGATCGAAACATTTGGACAGTTATGTTTGTGTGAAAAAGTGTAAACGAGAAATAACTAAAAAATCACTCTAAAAACACAAGTTTTTCTTAGAATTTAAGACACGAATAATTAGACGAGTATTTATTTTAATAAATAAATTATTTAAATATTATATTTATGAAATAAAAAAAAAAAAAAAAAAAAACGCAATTGCTACTACATAGAATATATTCTTTTTTATGCGCTGTAAAATTAAATACATTCATCATTAAAACATAATTTGAATGAAACTGATCCATTCACAATAAACATCTTCTTAAATAGATGAATTTGTTCAAAATTTCCAATTTTACTTCTGGTATCTGTAAAAAGAATTACATTTTAATAAATGTTATAACGTTGTTAGAATTTATAAATTTGTTATATTTTAGACGAGCATTCCACCGAAACAAATGTGATTATGCTACATATATCGTTTTCTAACAACCCGCCTCCTTAAACTCCACGCTCCACCACTTAAAATAATTTTAATTCGTTCAATTGAAAACGTATAATCAGCCGAGCCATTAAATAAAATATTTAAAAGTTTTATTAACACCCACGATATTCAATTAAACTTGGAAATTAATAATATTTTCTCAAGTTATAGCGCCTTTTTTCGTTTATGAATTTAGAAAAACACTCTTGCAAAAAAAGTTTTATTCGCAACGAAATCACGACGGAAAACACGATCAAATATGCTCTCAAAGCCTAAAAAATTTTTCGGGAACAAAGTAAAATATTGTTGACGTTGTGTTGCAGTGATAAAATTATTCTCCAATCGCTTCGGTATTCGGCCACTCCAGTTAGGTCTGGTGCTAGGCGCAGATCCAAGGAGTGTCCCCTCACAGAAATTTTGAAATGCTCACTAAAAAAGTGTATCAATCAAGTAAAAGTGTATCAATTGTATGTGTATTAAATTAATTTTTTTCTATTCGCCCTTCCTCCCAAATTTAAGTCCTGGACCCGTCATTGTCTGGTGCGCGTTATTGAGGAGACGAACGATTAATTTTCACGACTAATTATCTGACTAGTATAAAGTTGTAAAATCGATTAGTGATTAGTGGCTATTATAGTCACATTGTCTACTCGCTCAACGACACGACACTCGGTTTGAAACCGGTATTTCTAGTACCTACATAAAGATAATAGTATAGAATTTGAATGAAATACGTAATTCGACGATAATCAAGTAAGACTTAAAGTAAGTACTTAAAGTACTGTTCACAAGAACCCAACAAAATATGAATTCAAAAAAAAATTAAGTAAACTAAACTAAAATAAAGCAAAGATATGTAAAGTATAGACAAAAACTTCGCACATTAATATTCTTCACTCTTTGGGTCATACACTCTTTGTGGGCGTGTTGAATTTTAAAGAAACGATAAATAATTTGTTTAATAATAAGATTCTGAGCAAAGTATATTAATAATATAAATCAATGATTCCCAATTAGTGGTCCACATATATATAATAAATAAATTGTTTTTTTTTTTGAGAAAATGTGTATTCATAATATTACAAAAAGATGTGTTTATTAAAATAAATCATAAAAAGAATGTACTTCTTGATTTTCATGTTTAAATAAAGTTGAAACAATATGTATAGAAATCAGGAAATTTCCACAAACACATTCGTAAAAAAGGGGTTACTTGGTTCAATTTAAGTTTTATCTAGAGGTCCTTGACGTAATGCTAATTAGGAACCACTAATATAAAGAACAATTATAGCTGTCATTTTCAACACAACCACCAAGCATATCTAACTCGAGGAGCGAATAATACCCATAATGCGAAGTAGTCCGACTTTCTTGTCCATACTTTACTTATCTTTGTTTTACTTTACTTTACTTTACTTAACATTACTTTACTTTATTTTGCTTCACTTTACTTCAGTTTACTCTACTTTACTTTTTTTTATCCATTTAATAAAGGAAAGATAAAAAAGAGAATTGTACTAAAGACATAAAAAAAAAAAAAAATTATGAGAAAATAATGTTAGAAAAAATTCCAATATTTTTTTTCACATTTTCAAAATTTTCTGGTGCCAAAATATTTTTCACATTATTGTTTATCTATGTTTAAATTTTTATAAAGTTTGGATTAAAAAAATATAGTTTACGAGTTTTTTTTTTTCTCAAATTTTGGATAGTTTTTTCTAAATTTTAAGAAAATACGTAATTGAGAATTTTGAAAAATTATCTCTTTAAAGTACAATCCGAAAATCCGGTTTCAAAAAGTTGTAGGTCGAAACTTTTGAACAAGAATCTCTATACGAAAACATGTACACATTAAAAAAATAAAAAATAATACACTAGATAAAAAATCACTACTATAATTCAAGAGTCGTGGAAAATATCGTAAAAATATAATATTCGAATAATGCAAGCGTACACGCATACCATATGAGATTATAAAATATTTATCTATAATTTGGGAAAACACATCGTGTCGAGAGTATACTAAGTGTCCTACGGAAACGCAAACCAACTGTGGTTTAATCATGTACACGCAAAAATTTAAACTTTTCTTTCATATACAACTGAACTTAATAAGATCGGGACATACTTTGTACCATGGGTATACCTAGACACCAAGCTCCTCAGTTGGGATAATCTAGGTGGGTTTGTTGAGTATGTAGAATTTAAAAAAACGACCAAATATTTTATTAAAAAAAAAAAAAATTCCAAATAGGGCTTCATTTCCATATTATACAGATCAATAATTATCAATTTTATAATGTTCTTAGAATGTTCAACAACTTAATAACATAATAATCCTTGTCGTTTCATTACCCGCGAGAATTGCCAACAAGACCGTATTTTTAAATTTAAATTCCTTATATCTAAATTCACTTCAGTGATTTTGATAAAAATGTCAAAATAAGTTGACCTGTATACGAGTAAGGTTATATAAAATTTTCCACCTCAAGCACAGTAAATTGAATATGTTACGAAATAAATCGGTCATTAGGTACTTAGATTAACAATTTAACCGTTATTACAACATGTACGCTTATCAAATGTTATTCCTTGAGCGAAATTTTAAGAAAATAGTACTACTACAGAAACAGTAACGTACTACGGTTAGAAAAACACGCGAGGAATATTTCTATCAACAAAATTTCTCACATATTAAGAATTAATTATTTTATGATGTTTAAATTAAAATAAAAACGCAATTTTATGTGAAAACGATTTGGTTTCATACGAATTCCAACTTGAAACAATTGTTAAAAAATATTACAAATTAGTTTAAAGATCTTTTTAGGACCTTTAAATATATTATTATAATTATTATTATTATGAGTAGAGTTGTTTTTAATTTTTATTGCATAATATCAGTAACATAAAATATAATTAAAAAATTACTTGCTAAAAAATTAATGCTACAGCCTAAATGTATCGATATGTCACACCCGCATAGTATAATCGAACTTTTTATATTATGAATATCCATTTTATGTACTTGTGAACCTAATATGTTTTATGTTTTTAAGTTAAATTTGATATATTTCGTGTAATGGAAACCTTTATTTTACACTCTTTTTACACAATTTATTAATAATTGTGTCTAAATAGCGATGTCCAAAGTAGATCGTATACCATCATATCCTTACCAATATTATTGTAGTTGTTGTGAATCAAAATGAAGACCAACATTTATACCAATTTGGAAGTAAATGTGGAATTTCATTAAAACGATGGTACATTTAATCAAAGTTAAAACCTGTGACCCCAAATTTTTTTAAAACTGATAAAGTAAATTGTGATAGAAAGTTTCTCGAACATTAATTCTGGTGGTCATGGTTATTTAAGTTGTATTTGTAAAAGTCAGTGTCAAAGAAGACATTCTACTTGTTACAATGCTTTAGGTGAGTTTAACAGTCGCTGTCATCTTTTAAATCAATTTTTTAAATTATGATGTATTCATTTAATATTAACTAAACTTATAAAGTATTAAATGATATTAATAATTATCACTATTCATTATGATAACAGTAGCATTAATATCATAAGAAAATTGTCAATATTTACTTTGGTAATTATAGAACTTGATTTATTGATATTTCGTTCTTTTCGATGTAGGTATTCAATGTCGGCATTTCGAACTTTTCGTTATTTTAATTGTCGACATTTTGACTGTCAGCGTATCGACCAACGCGGACTATGGTGTATTATTGTTGTTGTTGTTTTATCTCATTTAGTCATTTAAATAAGAATATTATAAAAAATATTGTAAATGAATTTAAATCCGTATTGAGAAATAATTGAATATAAACTATCTGTTATAGTCGTCCATTTCGTAACGGGTGAACTGATGCCTGGGACATCAACCTCTCAATAAAAAAATAATAATAATAATAAAAATATTTTTTTATGAACGCGTATACATAATAAGCAACGATAGACGCGGGGTTTTTGAAAAGAAGGGGAGATCAAAAAGGTCAATTACTACCGTTACAACTACGACCTATTAATTTAAGCACTTACTGGTCGTATGGACTACAGTTAAAGTATAAAGTATTGTGAGCAAAAATAAGAAAAAAAATAATAAGGCAATGTTTAAATATTGACGGTGGGTGTAAACAGGAATGATAACTTTTAAAAAAAAAAATCATATAAGATCCTCGATGCGAAAAATAATTACAGACCGTCAATCATTTTTAAAAATTATCATAAATGAAACGTCATGGATTGGACCACAAACGTCTGCATTGTTTAAAAAAACATTTTTTTTTTTCCTTAATTTTCCTCAATTTCACCAAATAATTTGAAAATTTCAAACAACAAACATGTAAAATACGTATAAAAATGTATTTGAGCTAAAACATGTAATATCAACTACTATAAATCTAATCAACTAGTCCTGTAATGTATTTTTGTAGTTCAAATTCAATAATTCGATTATTTTCATCTATGACAAACATGTGAATATATTAAAATTCACACCCTAGCTACAACTATGCACTTATAATGTTTATAGCATAAACTTTATACTATATATTTTTCGATCGAAAGTGTAACACTGCATAATGCAGACGTTTAAAACTTGTAATATAACCTATATAGTCATTTTATACGAATAAATGAGTACAATAAATGCCATACAAATGACATTAATATTCACAAAATATGAGTCAAAATGTTATTTGGGCAGGTATTACACGTATTTTTTACCGTCTTATGTGTTTATTCCATTTTAAACGAATGCGTAATATAGAAATAAGTAAGTGTTACTGTTAAATAATACCGTCGCCTATAATATGTCATCGGTTGGCGACGACGAGACGACGCGCAGTGTTCGCAGCTAATGGCCATTCTATTTAATTCAGATTTCGCAATTTAAGTATGTATGATAAAATGATCGATGAGTAATAGCCAATGACATCATATTTTTTCCGCGAGCCGTTCGATCGTCAAAACACATTTCTACGTTGCCACTTTAGATGTAGGTACGACCAATGTGTTAGTTATCTATCACATAGTCATGCGCATTGTATTTTTAATTTTAATGGAAATTGCATTGTTTGAACATTTTTTTTTTTTTTTTATTATTATTATTATTTAACTACGTGTGTGCATATTATATTGTATTCTTGAAATTTCAACCGAGAGGTTATGAGGAAATATCGTAAATCATGGAAAATTAAATTGCGATGTCGATCAAGTATCCTTTTAACCAGAAGCGTAACCAAGGGGTATGGGAGGTCACTACCCCTCTCATGAGATTTTAAACATTCTTGAATAAACAGTAGTATAGAAAACTTTTAAGATTGAGAAAACATAAAACTTTATAAAAACAATGATTTTAGTTTTTGGTCAAAATCTTTTTGCCTGTATTAAATTTGTTGTCATCTATGGTGTTAGTAAAAGCATTGATTAAATTATTCAATTAATTTACTTATTTATTTAGCTATTTAATCAATGATAAAAGTCATGATTAGGTATCTGTATACATATTATATACATTATTTATGATTGTATTTTTAATTGTGCTAAAAATTCAATTGGTTGTCGGGTAAAGCCTCTATTATTCGTGGTTGTACGTAAAATCTCTATTATTCAACATAAGCGCAACTAGGGGGTACTAAAGTATCCCCCAAACTTAATATTAGCACCCCTCCCCCCAAATTTAAAGAAAAGAAAATTTGTTACTTTTTATGATCTTTCTACTATGATTTTATTATAATAAACTTTGTTTATTACTTTCACAATGAACAATAGATAGATAAAGAAAAGTATAATATGATCTAATACATAACAGACTACAAATTATGTTGATTGACAATTATTGTCAACTGGAGTTGACTGTTATTCAAAATCAATCGAAAAATATTATAGTCTCATCATTTATTTCTAATAATTGATTTTATAATCCAAAATGCAGTGTTTAGATTTTCACATAAAAAAGAATTGAATATTTTTACAAAATATTTTAATAGTTACATCAAGTTTTGTGGGAATGGATTAGATAAACAGGCAATATTTTGTTAGTTATTACAATGTATGTTATAACTTAATAATATTTAAAACTAAAATTATGAATACTAATTATTTAATATATTTTAATTATAGGATGTTATGAACAAAAATATATATTTAATACAAGCAACAATTTTAATAGCTAAAAATAGTTTTCCTGTTAACTCCAGTATTAATGAGGTTACAAATGAAAATTAAAAAACTTCACCTTATTTTTATAAATTAGTCAAGTCACCCTTACAATACCAGTATGTAGTGTAAAGGTTTTACATGCTAGTGGAGCATTGTCAAATTTTGTGTAGTTGGGAAACTAATATGCTCAGTTGACAAACCAATTTTTGCGTAGTTGAACAAATAAAAATAATTTCATGAAAAAATATACCCACATCTGATAATGAAGTTGAAAATTCACGAATTTATATAACATGATTTTTTTTAAATCCGAAAATACTTGACATAGTGAGTATTCTCCGTTCCTCAGTTGGCATATTCTTGGTGGGTGTGTTGAGCTTGGAAGTAACGATAAATCATTTATTCAATAAAACAATTCTGAGTGGGTCTTCAGTTAAATATTCACAGTAATTTTCAGTTTTAAATTGAGTGTTTTTAACAATTCTCTAAAAGGTATACATTACATTGTTCGTGAGAATTAACAATTTTGCTGTGTTATAAAATTATAACTCTTATTAAAAACCCTTAAGAATATTGTTTCTTGTAACTTGACTTACTTCATTTAACTTGAAAGCTCCTCCTTAGATCCGTCTTCCCCCCAACCCATCATATAACATTACCACAAAATGCGCAGTAAAAAAAAAATTCTTAGGAAAAGCCTTGGTTAAACATATTTGCAATAGGTAATTACTAATTAGTGTAGATTATGTTTATTTAAATATATATATATATAATATATATATTAGATTTACCATTTTAATGATTATTTATGAATAGAGTTATGATTTTGTAGCTCCATAAAACCAAACATTTAATTTTAAACAATACAGCAATAAAAACCTTAAAAAAAACAACAAATATTCTACAAAAAAGGACCAAAAACCCAAGAATAGCCAAGAACAAAAAGCCGGACATACTTCGCACGATGGGTGTACTTCGCACGACGGGTGGTATTCTCTTGACGGGTGTATTAAATTTTAAAGAAACGATAAATCATTTCTCCAATAAAACGATTCTGAACGAGGGAAG
>JAIPRM010011640.1:0-12730 GCA_025469315.1 Stegophylla sp. TES_Ste_2020
GAATTTTATGAAAATTTAAACATAGATAGAAAATCCTATAAAAAAGATTTTGGCGCAAGAAAATTTTGAAAATGTGAAAAAAAAATTTTGGACATTTTTCGAAAATTTTTTTTTTCTTATATTATTATTTTCCTTCGTTTAGAATCGTTTTACTGAAGAAATGATTTATCGTTTCTTTAAAATTTAATACGCCCGTCAATAGAATACCACCCGTACGAAGTACACCCATCGTGCGAAGTATGTCCGGCTTTTTCAATCTACGGATATGATAATGGCGGTAGCATCTAAAAATAATTTAAATTTAAAACCAATGATAAATTGATACTAAAAATCGACTCTGAGTGGAGTTTGATTGATAATTTTATTATAATGCTTATAAAATAAAATAAAATGCTATACTTTACTCACGTAGAAGAAAAAAGAACAAAATCTATTTGTACAGTTTTCTATTTATGTTCCAAGATTCATAAAGGTAGACTCAATTAACTGTTTTTTATAAGCGTTTAATTTTGAAATGTAAAATGTTTCTATACTTGGCTTAAGAAGATCAAATTTTGTCAAAGATGTTATTAAGTTTGATTAAGGCACATTTATTAATTAATAAATTTGAATAATGCATAAATGATAGTTTGAGAAATTGTTTCTTTAAAATTCTACAAACCCACCAAGAGTATCTGATCCGAAGAGCGAAGAATATCAGTGGTGTGAAGTATGTACGGCTTTCTTGTCTTTATTTTACTTTACTTTACTTTTTTAATTTAAAAGCAATGCGATTTATTCCCTTATTTCAAGGCCCAGGAGTGTAATTGTTTTATTTTTCTCAAAAAGGTGTTATTATCATATCATATTATTTAGGCAGAAAAATATGATTGACACTGTCGACGATATATTAATACAGGGGTGGCCACAACGAGGCTCGCGAGCCACCTGCGGCTCTTAACTTAGTTTCATGCGGCTCTTGAACAAATTTTAGACTAAAATCAACAAATATAAAATTCTGTTAGAATCGTTAGAAACGTTAGTGTTCATCACCAATAACAAAGAATACAGCAGCTGTAGACTTGGAGCTACTACTAAAACTGAAAGAAGAATAAGGACTAAAAAGACTCAAACGAAGTAGGGTTTCTACTATTTAATTTTAGAAAAATGTTCCAAAAGAAAAATACCCACTAACAAAAAAGTGTACTATGAGACTTATTTCAATCTTTGGCACTACTTATGTGTGTGAATCATTGTATTCAATGCTTAAATTCATTAAATTTAAACATCGATCTGAACTAACTAATGAACATTTAAGTAAACTTGTGTGAACTGCACCTTCAAATTAGCAGCCAGATTTCGAAAACTTACAGAAAAAATGAACACTCGAAAAAGCACTTATCATAAGTAAAACAACAATAATGTAAATAATAATGTCGATTATAATAATAAAATAAATAAATAAACTTTAATAATAAAATAGAAAAAATATGTTCTTTCATTTAATTTAAAAATAAAAACGTGTCTTCATTTTATAAAAATCACTTTAAAATATGACTCGTCTCGAATTAGTTTTATAAATTTGCGGCTCTCAAAGTTAAGGTTAATGGCCACCCCTGTATTAATAGATACCCACTGTAAAGTTTCCGAGAATTATTTTAAATATTTGTTTAATAATATTATATTAGAAATTTTGTAGGTTTTAAGGTAGATTAGGCAAGGAATCCGTTTTTTTTTTTTTTCACAATGACGAGAAATTGAACAGATTTCTATGTGTGAAAAGAACGTTAACTACGCTCACGTTTAACCAGGAAATAAATCGTGTCGAAATGCGATATAAACACAATTGAAATAAACTCTAATGAATTACAGGATTATTAAAATGTATTATGATGTAATCTCTTTTTTAAAAATCATATCATAACATCATGTCGATTTGAAATACTTCTACAGTTTTCGCGATAATTGTTTGACTGAAAATTGAATAGTCATATTCGATGAATTGACAAATGATTGATGTATTCAATTATTATTATATACAAAAACGGACAGCAATTAATAAATAGGTATTTCGGTGGATGAATTAAACCGTACACGGATTGTATGAAAAAATCATTATTTCAATTTTATTATGACATAATTTAAACGATATAAATTTTAAAAGGAAAACACAATAATTATTCAAATGTTTTGCATTAATGAATCGTTGAAGTCTTTGAAACCGTCAAATAGATTTATAACGATACATACTTATATATATATGTATATTGTACATATACACAATACACGCAAATTAATTAATTTATTATAATAATACTACCTGCGATGCGTTTCCCGTGTATAACAAACTTACTATTGTTTTATAATAACTGCTAAAAATAATTAAAAAAAAAAAAAAACCGACCAATGGATAACAAATTATAATTTACCATTCATTTAAATCGCTAGGGGAAATCGCGTAAACGCGTTATGGGGAAAATGTGTAAATGAAAACACAATAATTAACTTTATGTATTGTATTTATAAATGAAATTTTGTTGAAATATTTTTTTTGATGTTTGATCAACATTTTGGTACATTGCGTTTAAGACTAAGAATTATTATTTAGTTATGTGGCTTGAATACCGCTTATGTAAATTAATTGGAAAGTCAGAAGTTATAATCCTAAATATAATGCCGTTTTATGTTTTTTTTAATATAATATGTGACTAATAGCCTACCTTTTACAATGTCAAAAAAAATAAAATTTCAAAAATGCATTCAATGAATTTATTTATATTGTGCAAAATTGTTAGTCCAAACATTTAGACTATCAACTTTTTGAATCAGAATTTGCCTTTAGATGGTACTTTTGGGAGGTAATTTTTTAGAATTCTCAAAAAAATTTTCCAAAATATGGGAAAAACTACGGAATATTTGACAAAAATGAATTCAAATTTTTTTTATCAAAAATATTTTGGCAAAAGAAAATTTTTAATTTGTGATTTTTTTTTTTTTTTTTTTTTTTCTTATACTTTTTCTTGTAATTTTTTTTTTTTTTTTTGCTTTTCTCAGTGAATAGTATAATATAAAACTGCCTGGGAAAAAAAAATTATTTTTGTAATTATAATATATACCATAATTTTTAAGCATAATTGCCTAATGAAAACTGAAGTTCAGCTCAGAATCATTTAGTTGAAGAAATTATTTATTGTTTCTTAAAAATTTAACATTCTCATAAAGTCCCACCCTATGAGCGGAGAATACCCATGCGAAGTGTGTCCAGTTTTTTAAAAACACTTTTATGTCTAAAGATTATTAATTGGCTTACAGGTTATACAAAAGGCTGTAAAAAAAAAAAAAAAAAAAATACTTGTACTATTATGTATATTAAACTTTCAATAATTTCTTCTGGCCACACTTTCCTTTGGCCATTTTGGTACTTGGACATTTTTGTGCGTGGATATTTCTGTATGTGGACATTTTTGTACATGAACATTTTTTCCTGGCCATTTTCGTCGCATTTAGATTCTACCGTTCGGAGAAAAAAATTGTTAAACGGTTTAATTTTTTTGGTATTTTTCTTTTATCGTATAAAACGACTCCAATCGTACATTTTAAAACCGTTTGATGCGTATATCCAAATCCAATAACAATCGTACTTCGTGCACGCTAAATGCGTTTATGTGGTGAAGAATAACAAACGGTGGTGGGGGGAGTAAAGGGCGATTACTATTCACATGACGGCCTCACAACAGAAACGAGCGATAAATTAATTAATAATAATAATCATACAATGCGGCCGTGTGTTTGTGTTTCAGGCGGGGTGTCGTCGGACAGACAGTGTTACGACGAGTTCAACACGAAGGGATCGATGAGCGGACATTGCGGCATGGTGACCGACGAGACCGGAGCGCCCACGTACTTAAAATGCGATCCGAAGTGAGGTTTTAACTAATCATTATTACTGTACGGGATTACAACTAAAACCCTCTCCTCTCCCCCTCCCCGTGCCACCGCGTAATGCCGAGCCGAATGGATCACGAGATAAAACAGTCTTCGGATCCATGACGTCATAAATACTGGGATTTATAGCTCACTCCAATGTTCGTGTGCTCGAGTTATTGACGACACGTTTAGTTATTTTCGTTTATCGATTATTATAAATATTATAATATTACTCAATAATTTTAATATAAACTTAATCAAGTGCATTTCAAATAAAACTTTGACGAATATAAAATTATACTCATTTTATACTATATTATAATGTACTAAACCTGAAAGTAAAGAAAAAAAGACACCAACAAACGTCTATTTTCTCAGTTGAAAAACATATGATCGAAAAATCTATGAAGTTATCAAAACTGAAAAAAACTCTCTTTGTTCTCAGTTTTTTTTTTTTTTAGAAATTATAAACAATTAGATTTGTTAATATCAGTAGTAATAACATCAAATTTCCCACTTTGCTAGCTTGATATGACTTTGGTTAAATAAATTTATTTATTATTATCTATTTAACATTATTATTGGCAGTAATCAATTGTAGATACTTATTGACAATTAATTTTCATAAATAATTTTAAATTGGTAATTAAACATTTTTATTTTATTTCGAAAAATCAACTCTGAATACATTTATTTACTGTTCGTTTCATATTTTGACTTGCATTTCAACTGATATTTATAACTAACCTATTTAAATTATTAAAATTAATTATAGTAAATATAGTAAAATAATTATTAATATGATTAATATGATAGACAATACCAGAATTTATAATCAGGTTATGCAAAATCTTAATTAACCCACAATCCACACGCTCCAATATGTGGTATGCAATAAACACCACGTATTTTTCCTCCGAGTTTTTCAACACTCTCATAATTTTTTTGAACATTTTCTAACATAATTAATATTTTCAAGTAAAATAACAAATTTAAAATAAAAGTAAAATTAGACACTGAGAAAAATTGAAAAGCAAGAGGTAAATGCAATTGTATTGCTATCACTTTGAACAGAAAACAGCCTCTAAAATTATTGTCATTTACATATTATAGAAATATAGACATTTCATATGGTCAAAACTACCATAGTCGTAAGCCATAAGTTTATACGGCCAAAGGTTTAATCTGCTTAAAGCTGTTCTTGATTTCTCCCAATGATATCACGGAACAACATGAATAATATACTATACAGAGCGATCAATCTCCCGCAAGACATTTATTTTCCCCGAGTATTTGCAATAATTGAATTGATTTAACCTGTAGTTAAAGTGATCCTTAGGGCGATTAGGGCGTACGGCTGCACATTCGGTACGTCTTGTGGCTCTGGCTATGATTATTGTACACTTGACAGAGTTTTAAAGCGTATTATTTGAAACGCACTCAAATAAATGTTTACTTACTCTTATCGTATCGATTTTATGGATAATAAATTTATTATTAATAACTCGAACACAAATATTTGAGTAAGCTGAAAATCCGGTAAGGGGAGGGGATTATAGGCGTGCACAGACTTAAATTTCAGGGGTGTTTCAGAGACCCAAATCATTTTAAAGATATATTTGTATCGATTTATTGTATTGTAAGTTATTTTGATTTTTTTTTTTTTTTTTTTTTGACAAAAATATATATTTACAAATACATGAGCAGGTCTATTGACAATTGATTAATCATTAATAAAATTTGCATTCGTATACATTTGTCGTTTAGTTAGGAAGACTTCCAGCAGGGCTACCTCATACTTGTCTTAGCATTTATATCTAAATAACAAAATATTATACGAATAAAGTATACAACAGATTATAGTAAAATCTTTATTTTTATAGTCAAAGATATTATTACTACAGGTGGGCGAAACTCATCGATTATTTGATAACATCGATGTTTTATTTCGATGTATCAATAAAAATATTGATGTTTTTTCCGTTGTCCGATGTCAATAAAAAATAAATAAAAATAATAATAATTTTAATATATTGAAAAATGTTTGACATGCTGTAACGAGTGAAAAAAGTTTTTGGTTTTTTTGTCATCGATATACCTACAAAAACTTAACTTAAATTTTTATGTATCAATACATCGTACATCGATATTCAAAATTGTTTGCCTATCTCTAATTATTATTGATATATTATTTTTTTGGTTTATACATTCATACATATTGTACACATATTTTTGTGTCATTCTTGATATATCTTTTGTTGATATTAGGTACCTATTTTTATTAATTTTAACTTTATTACTTAGTTAACTCACAAAATAAGTCATAGCATTTTAAGTATGTAGGTATGTAATATACATTTAATTGTACACAACTAAAACTTTAAATTTGATTTCAATGAATAGGTTAGTTAAGGTTAGTACTAGCATTTGTAATTTATAAAATAGTATATATAAACAGTATTTATTATAATCAATGATAATAGATATTTATAGTTGTATTTGAATTTTCCAAAGCATTTTGTTTTTCTTTTAATCATACCTAAATCCAAATCCGGTTCTCGGTCTTACGACTAGAGTGCCAGTTAAAGGGTCTGGGAGTGTGTCTGGTCTGTGCACACCCGGCATCCCCTGTGCGCACGCCTATGGAGTGGGTAATGAAGAATGGTAACGTCGATGATTCGTTTCGAACGTCGCTGCAGGGTTTGTTTTTTTTTTACATTTTTTCTTGTTTTTTTCCCCCTCCTAGGAACGTGTACTGCGGATCGCTGCAATGTCAAAAAGGTACGAAATACCCGCAGAACGCGTCGGCGCCGAGACACACGAAAACGGTGATTTCCATAAACTCCAAGGATTACGAGTGCAAGTAGGTCGTGTTTTTTTTTTTTTCATACGGTACACCTCTCTCTATTTGTTTGCGCGTGAAATCTTGTACGCGCACGTAATCGCATGTTATACGTTTATATAACGCACGTATAAATACATTTTATACAGTATTCTGCCACCGAGTGTATAAAATGCCAACTCGCGACGTGTTCGCGTGTTCGTGCCTCGCTCGACAGCTTGTCAGGAGTCTCCCGCCTCCCCGCGACGACGTCTCAATCTCACACTGTCGTTTTGTTTCTCTCTTCGCATTCACCCCCCACCCGAAACCCGCGGCGTTTAATCAAAAGTACCTAAGAACTACTACTACTACTACTACTACACACCTCGGTCCGGACCCCCTAACCGCAGCCAACTGAAAAACCAACGACTTTACGGCTTTTTTTTTTTTTTGCTTTTGACAAATACACTTCAGCGCGCGGAGCTTTCGTACTTTTTAATACATAATTGCACTTAAATAATTTACCACTTCCCCCTCACCCCCCACCTCCTGGGTTTTTGTGTTATCGCGTTTCTTTGCGCGCAAAAACTGTTGTTTAACGTGGTGCGCGTGCGCGCGTAGGGGTTATATTATTATTATTATTATTATTATTATTATGGGAACAAGAGTCCCAAGTGTACTACACGCAAACTATTCAAAATAAAACGGTATAGTGATATAAGCGTTGTAACTTATACATGTATAACGGGAGGCGGCAGTAGGTTAGTCGTCGTTTGTAGGTAGTTAATTTAAGAGTTTATAAAAGTTTATAATTTATGCAATGGTAATTAAAACTTTATTTTCAAGACTAAAAACTTACACACATTACTGGTGCATTCCGAGTGAAATAACACACGACGAAATAATAAAAAAAAGTACAAGAACACAACGTGTATAACCGACAGTGAAATAAAAATAGGATTATATTTTTGCAAAAAATAACGTGCAGCTGTTGAATTCTTAACACGAATCGTGACCGTTAATGTTTATTGTTTTTACGAAACAGGTTTTGAAAAAAAATCATGTTTACGTTTATATTATAGGTAAATTAAAAATGTTATAAATATAAACCTGAAATAATGTAACTGAATTTTTGTATATATTTAATATATAATATATTTGTTAACAATAAATAAATGTTTTCACATAACAAGCTATCGTTTGGTAAATAAAGTTCACTCGCTCAAATCATAAGCAATTAAAATATATTAGCGTTAGTGTTGCTTTATAAATTATGATTTTAACCACATATTAATTAATAACAATCCGTAAATACCGTATTGCCTTATTACGAATTGATTACTCGTGTAAATTTCCGTCATATCGCAATATTATTATTCTTTTGTGTGATACAAACAGATCTAGGCATGACTTCAAAATCCAATCCACATTTTGGATTTTGAAAATTGATTTAAATAGGATTTTGATTTTTAATTTTGAAAAATTCCTGTAATTCTTTAAGATTATTTTAATTTTTTTATTTACGATGATATTTAATAATTGATAAAAATAAACGCCGTGATAGTGTTAACCATCAGATGGTTATTGTTAAAAGTATTTAAGTTATATACGTATGTGTTCTTACTATCTCGTGTTTTTCACATTTAGTTAGACATTTACGTAAAATTGAAATTTTCTAATTTACAACAATCGTTTTTATTTAACTACCTACAACTTTTAGTCTTTTTTAAAAATTTAAATATTTAAATTCACTTAAAATTTTTACAATAATTAATTCAAAGAAAAATAAATACAGAAAATATCCAACAAATTCTGAAAGTTGTCCAACAATTCTAGAAGAACATGCTTAGAACAAAAAACATGTCCCAACAATTAGATGCGCTGCTGGCGTGAACTGGCAGCGCAAAGTTTGAAATTGGCCCCCCTGCCTAAATAATATCCAACAAATTTTATAAGTTGTCCAACAATCCACCAACAAATTTGTTGGATGAATCGGATCGATGTCTGCTAATGTTGCGCTGCCAAGTTCACAGAGGTTTAAAAAATAAATATATATATATATATATATGGATATAGTTTAAAATAACTTAATGTTTCATTTTTTAAGCTGAAGATTTTTGGATTTTGAAATCATTGATTTTAAAGAGTTTGGATTTGAATTTTAAAACCCCCTTTTTAAGTGATATGAATTTAGGATTTTGGAAATATTCTGTGCAATGAATTTGGATTTTATTTTTAAAAGCCAATTTGTTTAATGTTTTAGAACTGCTTTGGACGCGTATAACACCAAAGTAAAACATATCAAATACTATTTACAAAGCGTTGTTGTTTTTTGTTATTGTGATCTAGGTCGACAAGTGGTTCCAAAATATTTAGCTTAGTCCAAGACGGAACTCCGTGCGGGGAAAATTTGGTAAGAAAACGATACTGTTGGCTAAAAAAAACAAATAATAATAAACCCGTACTATTATATCGTTGAATTTTACGTACTTTTCAGATATGTATTAATCAGACTTGTACCAGTATGAAACCGTACATCGATCAACAAGCCAAGTGTCCCAGTAATCATAATGATCTAGAATGCTCTGCACATGGTGTAAGTTTTTGTGACATTTTGCCCTGGTGGTGATAGACTTTTGGCTTTTGTTAATCTCACTTTTTCACACTTTTTATTACCCGCAGATTTGCTCAAATTTAAACCAGTGTTTCTGTGATATTGGCTGGACAGGAAATGACTGTTCTATCCCGATAGAAATTTTACCTACTTCCCAAACCTCTGCGGACGCGACGCTGTCGCCCGAGGACGTCGAAAAAGCCAAAAGCGATTTGGAAAGCAAAATGATTATGAAAGAGACTCCGTACGGTAAGATTGCACAGAAGACATATTGTATTATTATATTACTATTATTATAATCATAATATTATTTTATTCTTGCGCGTTGTAACAACAAAAGAAAAACCGAGTGCGGCCAGTTTATACGCGGCGGCGCCTGCAGTAGCGTACGCAGGATCACTTCATTAGAAAGGGGGGAGAGGATTTGCGAACCATAAATAAATCAAAACTTCGTCGGTTTTTTTAGACTACAAGTGGTTATTTTAAAATATTTTTCTGATTCAGAGTCCATACAGTCTAAAATGTGATTCTGATAACATTTTTTTTCATTTCATCAGGGTGAGGGTTAAACTCCTACGTATAATTACCCACCCTTCGGTACGCCACTGCACGGCGCCAAATACAGAATCGAAAAAAAAAATCGTGAGTATCGAGCGCACAAAATTACATCATGACATTCGAAGTGAAGGACTTCGGCTACACATCCTCTTATAACGACATTCGTATTTTCCTCGGTCAACTGTTTTAGTCATTTTGTGCTCTCCATTTTGCGCGATTCGAGGAGGACTTTTGGGACGAGATTAGTCCTCCTCTACTAAAACTTCATAAACATTATCGATTATATCATTTTGTTACCATTTTGTATCGTTTTGACTATTATATATATATATATATATTGATTTTAAATTCTAACACGGATAAATTTCTATCTTATTTAGTTGTTGCAATTTGCGCTATACGTAATGAGTGAATGACTTAATCTACTAAAATTATTTGAAATCCTCGTCAGGAGGACAAGGGGAGACAAAGTTTTCACGCGACTCGTAGTTCTGTTAAAACCGTGATTGGGCTCAATCCTCCTACCGAAATTTTGGAGATTGCTATAAAGGGTATAATAATGTGCCTTATAATTAAATAATAAAGCGTTAATTGAATTCAACAATCAACGTAATGCAATGGGTTCAATCTGGAAATTTTTTTTGAATCGTTTCGATTAAACGACCATTACTATTGTGTTTTGCGCGTTATGAATTCGCGTTTCGTGGTAGGTTTTCTTCTTCTACGATTTAATCTCATCGAATGAGCCGAAACGTAGCGAATTGGAATTTTAAATGGTTCGAAAGAAAAGAGTTTTTATTGTATGTGAACCCGATCGCACCCAAACGGCGCGCACGTAACAGCGTCCAGGGTGCGTCTGGTTCGTTTGAGCGACGTTAAGCTCGTAAAGATTTTACTTTCGGAAATGTTCGGAATTCCGTGTCGTTCGTTTTCAACGGAATACCCGCACCCCGTTTTATACCTTTCCTAACTCTTTCATCATATGTAAATACGTATACACACTACTTAATTGGATCATTTAATTCTTGGTACTGTTTAATACCGAGCGGAGGCAGTAGATACGTATCGAATCGCGTTGTCTGATCAATAATACACAATGAATAGCGTTAAGTTATTGCGCTATTCGCCCAAAGATGGGCGACTTTTACTAGAAGGTCGACTTTAAAAACTTCAAAATTATGCGAGCCAAAAAGCATATTCTTCCCAATCATTGAAAATACTAATATTTAGTACATTATAAGTAGTATTTACATTTTACACAACAATGTTATACTGAATTTCAAAATTAAAATTGACGATGTCTTGATGTCCGTAACAATTATGAAATAATTACAATTTGTTTGTAGAACTTAAATATTTAATAAATGACTTTAATCTTAGGCATTATTAATCTTACTAAGGTATGGTTGATGATTTCCGAAGAGGTCCTATCGCCGATTGGTGACGACTATTCGTACAGAGGTGACCTGCAGATTGATTGTTACCCAATTTTGAGTCACACACTACTTCCTTTAATCTTTCATCGAGTTTCAAAAATTAAACAATGGTTTTATATTGTTTAACCCATGAATGAAATGAAAATCAATTACAACTATATAATTTGATTTCAATCGCATGTAAAGTTACAATGTTAATTTTTAGTAAAGTATTCAAGAAGTAGGTCGATATTAATATGTATTCAACTTGAAATTTAATAATAATAACTCTATCAAATTTAATCATTTGAAAAATGTGTAAATTATCTTAGAAAGTTATAATTCGTATTAAATTTAATAAAATATTAGTTGTATGAAATCGTAAAATCCAAAAAAATCTTTACTTATTTCTATTTCCAGCTCACTTCGTCTTACTGTGAAATTAAAATTTGAAATAGTAAAAGAATAAATGTTCCACGTACCCAGGAAGAAGAGTTAAGATAGGATAACTATACGTTCTGCTTTATACTGCTTTATCTGGTTTATCAGGTTTGTCTTTCAGTCCTGTTGTCCTGAAAAACTTTATACAGAACGTGTTTAGTACTGTTTTTAAAATGTTTGCCATTATGCGATTTCTCTAGTATTTCGAAAATCATAAATTCAAAATATATTAAAATTGTAATAATAATTTTGACTCCGATTTCTATTTAATAAATGAAAAATGTTAATAATTTTGCAATTTTTTCAGATCTTCTAATTTTTAGAATACTATGCACAGTTCAAGCAATGACTTATATGATTTCAAACCTTTGTAGTAAAATCTAACTACTTATAATTTATTGTAGTGTATCAGAAAATATTGATAAAATTTAACCGATTATTATAATATTAACTTAAGATAAATGTATCAATTAGAGAAATTTGTGTGTGATGAAAATCACTATAGTAAATATCTCATTTATGTTCAATTTATTATGTTGCCCAAATTTTAAACTAATATTCGGTTATTACGTAAAAATGAGGACATACTACTCACCTTGATTATTTTTCGCTCCTCAAGATGAATACTCTTGTGGGTATATTGAATTTTAAAGAAACCATAAATCATTTCTTCAAAAAAATGATTCTGAGCAGAACTTTAGTTTATTCAGCACAATTTTACTTAAAAATTGTAATGTTTGTTATGATGACAAAAAAAAATTATTTTTTACTCAGTCAATTTTATATTTCACTATTAACTGAGAAAAGTGAAAAAAAGTGTAAGAAAAAATTTACAAATTTTTTTTTTCACATTTTAGATTCTGAATGAAGTGTAGAAGCTAGTGTTTTTACAATGATGTTTATTTTTTTTTTCTGTGTACAACTTTTCGTATAGAAATACTTGTCCAAAAGTTTCGATCAATAACTTTTTGAAAC
>JAIPRM010011641.1:0-12730 GCA_025469315.1 Stegophylla sp. TES_Ste_2020
TGTACGTTAAAGTGCGTAATTTTAAGTAAAACTAACGAATTCAGTCGAAATTCTAACTTCAAACGGGTATAAAAAAAAAGGTTGACTAACGATTTTTGAGATTTTTTCAGATCAATTAGACACATATATCAGTGAGATCATATTAAAATTTCAAGTCTTAATATCAAAAATCAAAAATTTTACTACTAATCATCTTGCAAATAAATCGTTAAGATTAATGATCAACACCAATTTAGATCCCAAGTGTCAATTTTAAATTATTTTGTACTTCTATATAGTATATTGTTAAGTTATTTTTTGTGTTTTCCTTTTTTCCCTAATGTTAAGATTATCTTATATTATATGTTAACTATCTAATGTAAATATTCAATTACAAACTATAGGTAAATATTCATGTAAAAAAGGGCCCGTAAAATAAAATAAATGATTAGGTATTAAAAATAATATACAAATTAACGCGTTTTATGAACAGGCGTAATCTTAGTTTATTAGGATAACTCTTATATACAATCCAGTTGGTTTTAGTTTTGGAAAAATGTGATTTATTTTATGTGTTTTGAATAAACTAATATTGTTATTATTATTATTGACAGTATATTGACTCTAAGTGGAACGAAGAATGTAAAAGTTTTACAAATATGTTATTTTTTTCTGCAAAACTATATTTTCTCGTCGATTATGAAACAAACAAATGAGAAAAATTATGCATACCACATTATTCCAAAACCAAATCCAACTTGATTTTATACAAAAAAAATATGGATTATCTCAACACACGTCAAATTTACTTTATTTTTTAATAAATAATAAAAATCTAATAAACAGGCTGCGCTACGCGAATATGCATTATTCATTGGGTGATGTGCATACCTGTTCGACCTAGTTCAATTACGGTTCGTAAATAAGCGTCCAGTTCGCCGTTTCCGCATCATCGTCACAGAGTGTGCAATACATTATTTTATTTTCCACTTGCTAAACACGTGCCGCTGCCGTTCGCGTGAAACGTGCGTGCAATTAATTTCTTTCGCCAATTAAATTGCTCGGTTGACGGCCGCAACTACTACTACTGCAGCATCTCTCTAGCACCACGAGCACACTGCCCGTGTTGTTGTTCATCAAGGGCGTACGCAGACTGCAATTCACGGTCAAGTCTGTGTAGTACATCCATTGTTCCCCAATTGCGCTCAAATATTGTCCTGTACAAGGCCTAACTGGGAGTTCAAAGGTCATTTACTAAAATTGACAACCCGACCAAAATGTGTGTAATTTAACAAGCAAAAAAAAAAAAAGCCGGACATACTTCGCACGATGAGTGTACTTCACACGACGGGTGGTATTCTCTTGACGGACGTATAAAATTTTAAAGAAACGATAAATCATTTCTTCAGTAAAACGATTCTGAACGAAGGAAGTTAAAAATATAAGAAAAAAAAATTTTTCAAAAAATGACCAAAATTTTTTTTCAAATTTTCCAAATTTTCTTGCGCCAAAATCTTTTTTATAGGATTTTCTATCTATGTTTAAATTTTCATAAAATTCGGATCAAAAACGATGGTTTCCGAGTCGTTTTTGTCAAATTTTGGGTAGTTTTTTCCAAAAAAAATCATTGAAGACTTGAGAAATTCAAAAAATGACCTCTTTAAAGTATAATCTAGAGGCAAATCCGGTTTCAAAAAGTTATTGATTGAAACTTTTGGACAAGTATTTCTATACGAAAAGTTGTACAAAGAAAAAAAAAAATAAATAAATAAACATCATTGTAAAACACTAGCTTCTTCACTTCATTCAGAATCTAAAAGCTAAATTTATACCATCGACCAACAACGTGTGCCGCCATTGAATTCAATTACGCCACACCGGTTGAGAACCACTGATTGACGATGAGAATGTCGTAAAAACGGTCGAAAACGGAAAGAATGTTTTCAAAAACACACATATTATATTTTACGTATCTATACGTTATGTCAAACTCGAGCAAGTCGCGTTTCGTGACAAACACTCGCTATACCTAAGCGTACCACGTCTCCTGCAGCAGTCCTACCGATGCCGTCGGTGCAAGACTTCATCCGTAAAGGGAATAACGGCTATGCGTCGTTTACACAAAGTAATAACCGAACGCGTATAGTGGCTTAAAAACGAATCGATGCGACGGCGGCTTCGTTACACGTGCAGCGCGTGCGAATGTGTGGATAAAAATCCCGTCGTCCATTGTAATGCAAATATAGGGTTAAATCCTGCGTATTTTACGTCCGTCCGACGACAATAAGAACACCTATCGATTTTTGTCCCTTTTTATTTATTTTTATCCCGGCCCGTCCTTTGAGAGAATCGTACGAGAAACTGCTGCAACTCCCCGATTCGATAAGCAAATATAATAGAAAAAAAAAAAGAGCAAACCTATAGTAGAATAGAGGAGAAAAGTATTATTTTTGAACGGTTTACGTGGTATGCGGTTAGTTAAAGCACCGGTAATTATTCACGATAGTACGAGTAATTTCGGACGGAAGGTAGCCACTTCCGGGGTTGTCGCATCTTTCGAAGCTTCCAAATTTTGGGAACAACGTTAGTGCGTTAAGATTTGAGGAAGTTTGAGGGGAAATCTCAAAATCTGACGACCGTTTGACGTCTGTGACCCACGAGAAGTTTCTCTTTGAACGAAATCGTCGACAACAAACGCACTATAATAATATTATTTTCTCCTGACAGAGCTGTGATATGCCTAAACTTAAAACCTCATGAAATTTTGAGTTCAGGATGACGAAGAAAGTTATCTGAATAAGAAATAAATTATCGATAAGAAATTGTATATACGTTTTAGCTTACAGGTAAAACGAATTTAATTATTATCTACGTTATTATTGATAAACAAATTTCAAAATTAGAGTTACAAATAAATCAATTCAATTTTATTTGAATTGTACATAAAAATCAAACAGCGTAACAAGCATTTCAGGCTCCGGATTCATTAACGTCGCAAACATAGTAATATAGTCATACACATTTAATAGCCACATAATTTACACACCAGTCATGGAAACACTAAAACTGTTCATTTGTAAATAGACGAGAAAGAGCTGACCAACTATTTTTGTTCAACTTGATACATGGGAGAGTGGACGCATCCCGACTCCTGGAGCGCATTAGTTTACGTGTACCAAGTGTTCAAACCAGATCTCAAGAGCCATTCCTCCTCCCCACTTTAAGGTCCAACTTTTTGATGAACCATCCCTTAGAGCCATGCTCTGGTCAAACAATAATAATATTGATCTTTGGCCTTAATCAAACATAAAATATTATCTTTTCTGTCACTCTTATTTCATAACCCTTGTACACCTTGTTGTTATAATTAATTATGCATATTTTATCATTTTTATTAATACCTTTGTAAAACTTTGTAAACTAAATAAATAAATAGAGCCAATCGATACTCGTTATACCAACCACTATAATAACAGCACTAGAAAAATTTAACTATACAATTGTTATTGAATTTATTTTTTACAAGCTTTTATAATTGAAACTTAAACAAATACATTTTTTTCTGTTTGAAATTGTTTATCAAGAGATTTTAAAAATGTATGAGCTATAAAGAATAACTAGATTAGATCCTATCGTAAAACCGTTTTTATTTATTATTATTATTAGTTTTCTTATTTTTTAAATTTATTTTGCTATTAAACAATAACAATGAAACACTGACATTTGTATGTGAATTGTTGTTTGTTTTAAGATGTACGGAAATGGGGTTTAAAAACTCTCTTATGTTACGCCTCATATCAAATGGGCAATGAGAAAATTTAGATGTTTAGTCACTCGCATATCGCGCATTATGTGAACACGATTTTATCGCGACATGTTATTTAATACGAGTTTTACTCTTTCCTCGCAACATACAAACCGTAACAGTAGACTGTTATAAAAACTACACTACGCCCGATACTATAAAATATACGCGCGCGAATATAAACCTAATATCGTAAACACTGATGCAATCGACTAGATTGACTGAATTGCGCGCTGATACGCTTTTGAACGCGATTCCGTCGAAAACCGTTTTCGAATTATTTAACGATTTCCAACTATTCGAACTCTGTATAAAATTTACATTAAATAATTATTATTTCATACGTCCAATGGCGTTCGAGAGATGTAGAAAATCTCTTAACTACATCGTTTTACAATACTCGGGACGTATTCTCTTATTGTACTCGTACACACGTTCACAGACGGTTTGGATAAAAATCGTTTGAGGTACCGAAGGAGCTAGTGTATAAATTTTTTTTTTTTTTTCTTAACACACGCTTTCTACTCAAATCAATAAGTTTCTCATAATATGTTTCCGATTGAGAACTCGGATGGCGTTGTATTTTAAAGACGACATTTTTTTTTATTTTATTCTCAATACTTATTCCTAAAACAACTAGCGAAAATTGAATGAAATTGGATAAAATATGACATTTCCATAAATTGATTTTAATTATTTAGTCGTAACTCAAAAACTGATAATATTAAAAACTTGAAACCTTCACTCGTTTTCTACAATTTTTACAAAACACTTAGAAAAGTTTTCACACGAAAATGATCACTTTCAGAGTTTAGTATTTTTAAACTATACTTTTTTTCCTAAATTGAGTGAAGAAGCTAGTGATTAACTAACGGCATTTAACAAATCGTTAGTCAATTTATGAAATTTTCAATTCTAAGTTCGGTGATAATTTTTGTTTTTACCCAATGATTCTTAATAAATCTTTCTGTCTGGGTTGGAAATAGCATAAAGATTGGATGATTTATTTTTTAAAGCATTTATATAGTTAGAAAAATGACACCACATTTCTTTTATAACTTTTAACTTGCTAATAAACAATACTTTTAACGTCATTTGCTTATATTTTGAAGGAAATTAATTTCATTAATATCTATAAGCGATTTAAATGTCAAAATATGACAAAATTGAATAATTAAATCGACAATATGTTATTCTATTATTAATTCGTATAAATTATACTGTCTCTTATGTTGACGTTGACGTTAAATAATACGCACTCAAAGTCATGTACAAATTTTTTTATCGTATAAAATTGACTCTGGCTATTCCTGAATATAAAATTTTAACCGCCATTAATAATAAACTCAACGCTGGTCATATCCAGTTGATGATTTCGCGACCTTTGTCGATTATAATAGATTTTGTTTCATTTTAGCTTTTTAATTAATTGCTATACCATTTATGAAGACCAACACATATTTGGTTTGAATTTATTTGTTATTATTATAATTATTTATAATTTATTATTATGAATTTCGGTTGTAACACAAATTTGAGTTTCTAAAAAATTTAATTTAATACTTAGAATGTCAAAAAAAAAAATATATATAAATAAATAAATACAAAACTTGACTCGAAATATTATACCGATTAGTATTGTACTTAAATACAAAATTTCAAATAAAGTAATAAGTATTTTATGGTTTTTATATTTGTATTAATGGAATATTTCCTGTACAATTTACGAGTGTGCAATGCAGTATAAACAATAATGTACCTACTATTGTATATTTTAAATTTTTTGTCACTTTTCGATAACACATCGCATCACGATTAATGGTCTAATTAAATATATTTGTCTTATTATATCTTCATGAAAAAAGCAGATTATTAATTTGATTAAAGGTTCTAAATAATTACATTTTAATAACACCAAAAGCGTGTTATCACACATGCTATATAGTCGAATCGTCGAGCAGCGTTAATAGATGTATACAAGCGTGCACAGATAGATTATTATAATAATTTAATAAGCTATTTATGATAAAATTTGCGCACAGTACTGATGGTATATGAGATCCAGGAAAAAAATCAGCCCTAGTTTAGAGCTACTTTATTTTTAAAATTAAAAACAATAAGAGACAAAATGAAATGGGCCAACGATTTTCTCAGGGCTTTTTAAACCGAAATAAATAATAGCACACCTACACCTTCCTCCATCGGAGTCATTGTTTAAGGGTAGCAAAATATTTCTTTTTGTTATATCATATAAATTATATACATAAGTTTAATTTAGGTAATTTAGGCAGGTAAGCCATTCCTCCCAAAATAACAATAGTCGCACTTGAAACCTTTCTAGATCTTTAATAGATTGGGTTAAATCTGCCCATAATCAATTAAGGTTTTGAATTTTAAACAAATAAAATAAAAAAATATTGGAAATTTCTCGTTCTTTCTAAGTTTTTATGTAATACAATTTTTAATTCTCGATTGACAATTTTATATAACCTCACTCATAATATGTATGATTAATTTATCCAAAAAAATCTCGAAAATCGTAAGTCAACTTTTTAATTTTATTTCGTTCGTTGTTGTTTGTTATTATTTAATATTCATTAAAGTGGTGATAACTTTTAAAATAATAGTGTTTGTAAGGGTAGCAAATGTATTCTTTGATACCTCTTAGTGACGCATATGCCTACTTCTAAAATCATATTATTGAATTTTTTCTGATATTTGTCAATACTTGAATAATTCTGAGGATTTTAGATCCCGAATTACGTATTTATTACCATGGTATTTCCATAAGAACTTAACGATTAATTATAAAAGTTAGTTTAAAAAAAAGAAGTAAAAATAATAATTATTATTATGAAATTATGATTCAATATTGATATTCGCAAATTGAATAACATAAACTGAGCTTCATGCGAATTCTAATATTATTGGAAAAGCAATCAATTTTAACACGTCCGTCAAATTCCAGTTATTAAAAATAATTAGTCACCAAACTCTAATAGTATGAAATTGGTTTTTTGGTATCTTTACCTCGTTCCGTCATGTTATCAGTCACATGACGTCACCTAACCATTCGCTCCGTGATTTGGTTAGCTGTAAAAAAAAAAAATATTACGACGACGAGCCGTATTACGGAAAGGGAAAAATGATAACTTCTCATATCTTCGACTTCATCATGGTCATTGACACGTCTCGACAATAATAAGAGATAATAGTCCTGCGGAATTTTTTCGATTGAATAAAATAATCGCTTATTTCCAAAACGCACAAGATTAAACGGGATACTTTTTACACGCGTTTTATTGCGATATTCGAAAATAATAATAATAATAATAATAATAAATATTGGAAATATGTACAAATTTCAATTTTATGTATTTATCTTTTTTTTTTTTTGCGATGACGTATCATCACGATATCTATTTTTCTGACCGATCCAAACACGAAAATCAAAAATATAGCTCGTACATAAATACATTCGTCAGTGTCGTGGAAGTCACGTCGTTTCCCAGAACAATCAAGTATCCAGATTAATTACAAAAATAATCAACCAACATGAGATTTGAATATTTTAATTGATATTTGGATTTGAATAATATTATTATCACTCGATTATTCGTTGAAAAATAACAGTTTATTTTTTTACGTTATAAAAAAATAAATAAATAAAGGTCTATTATAATTTATAATGTACGATATTATTTGAAAGTTTTATGTACCGCTTATTTTTTGTTAATAATTAATTCTAATTTTATTAGGGTGTAAGCTACTGGTTTTATGTTCGATATTATAAAATAAGATTATATAAATTTATATTAAAAAAATAAAATATTATGGATAGATCTTATGTAATATAAATGTACTTAGTCCCTTCCTCATTAATTCATTGTATTATGTGATCAACATCACAACACAGAATGCAATAATATGTAGGTAATATTTCATTAAATAGTTTAGAATCAGGTCTATACAGGGTATCCCGCCGAGGATTTGCACATTTGAAATGCTATTGTAATGAAAAATGTGCAAATTCACATCGGGACACCCTGTATATGATTTATATTTTATTCATAAAATTTAATCTGGGTCTTCCTCTCATATTGAACAATATGTGGTTGTTCTCTCTAAGTGTCTTCAATTTACTGTCAGATCTATATTTGAATATTTATCACATCAAGGAGATTATAATAAATCTTAAGTTTATGAATCCATATATATTTGGGTTTCTTTTAGCTAAAAAATTCCGAAAAATTTTCAGTTGTGAATTATTTTTGGAATAATTGAGTGTCATAAATTATTATAGATTAAACGAAATAACAACGATACTATTCTTTTTCATAAATGCCTAAACATATCGTTTAGTAAATATTGTAGTATAATAATTTTAATACTTATAACAAGAGCTCGGAAGTTCTAACAAATGCATATTTTTTGGGGGGGTTTGTCTTAGAATATCCAAGGTAACGCACAAATATGTTCTACATTTCTCTGATGTGATATATATATATATATATAAAGACAAAAAAAATCCTATTTTTTGTACATTTATTGTTTTTGTTGCTTTTTTGCTAATTTACATTTTTTAGTGCTATTTTTGGGTATAATATTTTCACATAATAAAGGGAAAAAAATCACATTTTGTTAAATACAATGATTAATTCGGTCAAATTGTTATGTATATTTATATAATAGGAAATAAATTAATCTCTTCAAATATAAATATTTTTACTTTCACCGCTCTGTGAATAGTCCTGTGTATTTATAGTTTGTGAGTCTTGAGGTTCGCGTTTTTTTTTTTCAATTTTATCAAGATTTTTATTTTTATACAATTATTTTAAATCTATATTAAGTTAAATTCATAATTTTTTATTTATAGTGCATATTTTGAAGTTTTTAAGTGCATATTAAAGAGCTAAAAAGTAACGCTTTTAGTGCTTCAACTTCTGAGCCTTACTCATAACCTAAATTTTTTTTTAATATAAAATGTAAACATAATAATTATTATCAACCATTAAATGCCATATTTCCATGTTATAGGGATCAAACATGGCTGGACCTTCGATTAGACGTCGTGGAAACGTGAAATATTTCACGGAACGAGTCCGAGATAAGATCTAATCCACGAAAACGATAATAATGACGTCATATAATGAGGCACAAAGATACTCGTCCATGATTATAATGTATACCTTACCTGTATGTTATTTATTGCAAGTCGTAAGGGTTTGTCAATTTATTCTGAACGGTTTTCAGATAACATCCAGAACGCGAGGAAATATAGATAGTGTATATAGGTGTAGTGTTTTATAACCACTATTGTGTTTTTATTCGTGGGAAACCCGTTTTTGGGACGGCGAACATATTGCGAAACTTTCGCTTAGCCGATCGGAAATTGAACAGAGATTGTATTTTAGAGAGGTAAATTTCCCATTTCTCTGTAGGTATACATTATACAATATATAAATATATAAACACAAAAGCGCCGAGGGAAGTCGGAAAAACAAATACCGGTAGGTATAGTCGTTGCACCCTATTTCTCGTTATTCGAGCGGCTCCTGCAGTCGTTTACTCAAAAAAAAAAAAACGACGCAATTAAACACGCTTCAACGTACTACATAATCTAATAACACGGAGTGCTTTACTTGCCCGCGACCTGTTTGAACGAATCCGTTGCTCGAAGTTCTCTCTTCGTATAACTTGCAGTCGATTTTTTTATTTTATTTTTTTTATTTAACCCTATAACACGGTATTGTAATTCTCGAGGCAATTACACAGTGCAAGTATATATATATATATATATCGTAGTCACAGTAATACAATATTATACGGTGTACTAGGACTGTTCGATAATTTCGATTAGTCGATGTTACAATCGATTAACAGTTGTCGATTAATCGATTATTCTTGCAATTAATCGGTTATCTTCGTCTATTCCCTAACAGCACAGACCTTCCCGCGTACCGTCTATATAGTACCTAATTGATACTTACAAGGAACTTCCCGATGGGAAGCATTTTAATCATCCCAGGACCTACCCAGTTTGATCCCTTAAAAATTTAGAAAAATGTGGTCATGACAATAAAATAAATATGAATATAGTAATAGTTTACGGTTTAATATCTAGGTATATTATAAGTTATAACTGTACATACTCGTACAAAGCATACAATCAATTATTAAAATTAAAAATTGATTGTTTTTAAGTTTACCTGGGTATCTATATAAATATTTATATCAGCTAATTTTAATATACTATTAATTGTTTTAGTACAATAATTGTAAAAGTATTATAATATATGTAACCTACTTATTATCTACATTATTATATATTTAGTTTTTACAGTATAGGTAGTACCTAGGTAGGTACCTAATATGATTTTTATAACATATCATCGAGTCTTTCTTCAATATAAATCTTAAGATTAT
Source organism: Stegophylla sp. TES_Ste_2020 (assembly GCA_025469315.1). Lineage (NCBI taxonomy): Eukaryota > Metazoa > Arthropoda > Insecta > Hemiptera > Aphididae > Stegophylla > Stegophylla sp. TES_Ste_2020. Next base: position 10,211 of record JAIPRM010011641.1, read on the forward strand.
TTACTATTTATATATATTATCGCTTAAAAATATAATTATATTTTTAAGCGATGTTATACATTTATAAATTGTGTTTTTTTGTTCTCATTATATACATTATTTACAGCACAATGTTTAAAATAATGTAATATTGATGTATAAGAAAATATATAAATAGAAATTATACTAATTTTAATTCTATCGACAACTGTTATCATTGTTATATATATTACAATAATATATATTACACTTACACTTTGTACCTAGTATAAAATATATTTTAAATAAAAACAAATTCGGGAATTTAGAGTTTTTTGAAGAAGAATACTGTTTACTTAAAAGTTAAATTGTAATTTTATCATGAATTTACTCATATGCCAGAAAATACAATGTTACAAACATTGCATTAGTTTGTCAATTGTTTGTAACAAATTAATAAATTCGTAGTATCGGCGAATACACCCTATAACAGGGCAATGAAACCATAGATATTAAAGAATCTTTAATAAGATTTATAAATGAAACATATCTTTTCTGAAAATCACTGTAATAATATTAATAAAATTACTCATTTATACATATTATTCGCACGGGCTCCAGCAAGTAATTGTTTATTTACGGTTGTTATTTGGTAATTCCCCATGAAATGTACTGAAAAGTTGAGTGTATGTGTATACCAAGCGCTTATACGTATTTAACCACAGAATATATGAAATTTCACCTATTCTGTGATTTAACCACGGATTGAACATAATATACTGCGTATAATATTGTATGTGCGGACATCGAAGAGCAGTATGGCAATAGATGCTAATCAAAATGTCTTATTATTACTCTTGATTTGTGAGGTTTCATTTCTTTTCTTTATACTCTACAGTTTAAAGTGACTACATCTGAAGCAAATTGAAATTGTTATTATTTAAACGCTATTGTCACTGTCTGTCATTCGTGAGAGAAGTAAGTATTAACTTGTGTATTATTTAAATGTAGGAAAATGTTAATTATAATTTATAAATTTATAATATCATTTGTGCACGACAAATATGTTGGCGACACTGTCCCATTGCTGCACTGACCACACGCATCAATCAAGCTCTCTCTGTTATAATCTGAGCCAGCGTCCGTTACACACGACATACCTAGGTACTAAACTAGGGCTCTTTAAAAACAGTTTTTATCAGAGCCTTAACTAAACTACTAACGCAAAGTTATTTTTTTCGGCATCAGACTGACTGAACACTTTTCGGCTCGATCGTGTTGTTTCAAGATGGCTGAATCTGACACTAGTCGTTCTAGTACCGAGGAGGATGCCAGAGTTGTAGAATTGAGGTGAGTATTTCAAAAATATATTTATTATTTTTATACATTAGTTTCAACTTGATTATTAAGTTTTTGCATTAGGTAGGTATTGTGTAAAAATTACGTATACCCAGGAATGTATTGGAGCGTATACTATGGATGTATACTCAACAATATAATGAAAAGCATTTACACGAAAAAAATATTAATTTTATAGGTATACGGTGGGTAAACGTTGAGTATACGGTGAATGCTGTTAATGGGTACAATATTTTATTACCTAATTAATTTTTAATCATTTATTATTTATTTATTAATTCTGTTTAAAATTGTATCTTGTATTTTTATATTATATTAGGTATATAAAATTAAATTAAAAATAATATTTTACAATTTAATATCGGTAATCACTAATCAGGTTCCTATATAATAAAATATCTATGATTTTTCTTATTAACACACAAAAGGTTGAGAGGTTGATAGGTAATCTTTTATTACATCTTATGTATTTTTCGACGCTGAATACGATGATGTGAATTAAAATCTACGTGCAACAATAGTTTTCTAATTTTATTCTATTTTGAAAATTCAATATTTTCGGTTATTATACTACATACCTACTATTTCACTTACATGGTCAAGTTATGTGTTGTGACCTAATGGTAATAGAACCGGCCTTGCACGGGACAATACCGGGTTCGATTCTAGCCTGGCACTCCGATTTTTTGCATTTTTTTTTTTCTTATATTATTAACTTCCTTCGTTCAGAATCGTCTTATTGAAGAAATGATTTATCGTTTCTTTAAAATTCAATACACCCGTCAAGAGAATCCCACTCTATGTGCGAAGACACCCCGACGAGTGAAGTATCCACTTTTTAAGCGTGTTCCCCTTTTTTTGGCCGTAAAAATTCAAAAATTTGAATTTTTTTTGGAATGTTCAGGTTACTATTAACACTTTTGTTTTCCATAACTCATTTTTTTCAAGTCCTGTGGCGATATTAACTTTTATTTTTCAAATAGCAACCCCCTATTTTAATTGTGGAAATTTTATTAGGGTAATTTGCCTGTGAATTTTGATATATTGAAGTATGTCTGGCTTTATCATCTATACTTTACTTTAATTTACTTTACTTTTTTAAAATTTTATATTTTATTTAGAACTTTACGTCCATATAACCAAATATCGTCTAGACAATTAAGGCGAAGAGTCGAAAAACGTATAAATGCTGTAGAAAGTGTG
>JAIPRM010011642.1:0-12729 GCA_025469315.1 Stegophylla sp. TES_Ste_2020
AAGTATTGAGAAATTGGAAAAATGTCCTCTCTAAAGTACCATCTGGGTATGATTCCGGTTCTTTAGAGATATTGATCGAAACTTTTGGTCCAGTATTTCTATACGAAAAAGTGTTTCCAGAAAGAGAGAAAAAAAAAATAAACATCATTGTAAAATCATAAGCTTCTTCATTTCGTTCAGAATCTAAAAAATGAAAAGTAAACGAGAGAGAAATACGTACATATCGGTCGTCGTCGTCGCTGGCCCGGGGATTTATTATGATGTCGACTATTTGTATTTCTGATATCGTGTTTAGTCCACTTTATAAATAAGACCACCTGCCGAGAGAATATTTCGCGTCCCTCCTCGCGCGCGGGATTCACGTCGCGTCATCGACCAGAAATAATGTCGAAATTATTATTATGACTAGGGCCGTGAATTTAATGCACTAAAAATCCTTAAAAAATGCATTAAAAATGTCAAAAATATGCAATGAAATATTCACTTAAAATGCAAAAAATGCAATATAAAATGCCAAAAATTATAGTATAAAATGCACTTAAAATAGTTTTAATTAAACTTATACATTTATATTGATATTATAGGATATTATATACATTACTACATTAGTAAACTGAATTTTACATGCTTAAAAATATTTTTATTTAATAAAAAAAAATAAGTAAAATTATTAGTTGAATTTGAATTTTATATAATGCTATTCATCAGAAACATTTAAAATTTTTTTTTAGATTCTGAACGAAGTGAAGAAGTTAGTGTTTTTACAATGATGTTTATTATTATTATTTTTTTTTCTGTGTACAACTTTTCGTATAGAAATACTTGTCCAAAAGTTTCGATCAATAACTTTTTGAAACCCGATTCTCCTCTAGATTGTACTTTAGAGAGTATTTCTCAATTCTTCAATGTTTTTTTTTGAAAAAACTACCCAAAATTTGACAAAAACGACTCGAAAACCATCATTTTTTGATCAGAATTGTATGAAAATTTAAACATAGATAGAAAATCCTATAAAAAAGATTTTGGCGCAGGAAAATTTTGAAAATGTGAAAAAAAATGTTGGACATATTTTTTTCTTATATTATTAACTTCCTTCGTTCAGAATAGTTTTACTGAAGAAATGATTTATCGTTTCTTTAAAATGTAATACGCCCGTCAAGAGAATACCACCCGTCGTGCGAAGTACACCCATCGTGCGAAGTATGTCCGGCTTTTTTTTTTAATTTGACGTATATACAGCCAGTATAAAACAAAAAAAGGTTTTCGAAAGATGATATTTGACGAAATTTAATTAAAAATACCGAACAATGAACTAAAAAAGGAAAATATGACTTAAAAATGCAAAAAAATGACGTAAAAAATTAAAAACGTCAAAAAATGCGAAAAAATGCAAAATAAAAGTTTCATACATGGATTCGTTATAACGAATAAAATAATGTCACGTTGTATTTAAAAAGGCGAGCGAAATGAAAAAAAAAAAAAAAAAAAAATAAGAAAGAGAAAAAAGAATAAAAAATATTATTTTCTAATAATGTGAATTATTATCGGCCGGGCGGTGCACGAATAAATAATATGATAATTTCGGCGATCGAAATTTTTAAACGATGGAGTTTGAAATTTCCTCGAGTGATTTATGACGTGAACATCGCCGAAACTTTGTTTGTCACACGTTACATTATTGGACTTATAGGTGACAAAAATAAATAAATTATTACCATCGGTTTAGTGTCTGCGGTTTATAATAATAATGTAATAAGTAATTTGTCGCCATTAAAATGTGTTTTAAATATTATTGTTGTTATTATTAAAAAATACACTTTATCATAAGAATTTTCAATCATTCTAATATTGTTAAAAATCTCCTCGTAACGTATACTATACTCATTCGAGATGATTTTCAGAAACGAGGTGATAATTTATGTTTTTCAAAAATCATCACTTTGAATATTTGTGCTCTTGTTTTTTTTTTTTTTTTTTATTTAAAAACGACAGCCCACGTGGTGTTTTATACGGGGAAAGAGTAAAAATTTAAAAACACTCTCTCGTCCCCCCCCGCTACTGTAAACGGATATTTTTAGACTTTTATCGTTTCCGCGCGCACTCAAATTTTTGGCTTTACGAACTGAATATTTAAGTACATATACCCTTAGTTGATTAGGTTACTCACTATAGCTAGCTATTACTCTCTACTGTCATGTAGCCTTTATGGACATAAAAGTACATTACGACTAAAAATAAATTTATAAGTCTTTTCTCTTAGACTATAAGAGAACTGAATATTATTGTTTACTCTAAAGGACCGTTTTCATTTAAAACACTATGTCGGACGCGTATTTTACAAAATATGTAGATACCACCCTTCCATGATTGGTGTATTTGAATTCATGGCAACTTTTTCTTAATATCTAACTTTATTTGAAATATTATAATATCCCCTAAATGTTTCCATATCGCACAACAATTTTCAAGGGATGTTTTCGATTTGTCGATTTGATAAAACATCTCCGTGTTAGGTTGATTGACATAAAATCAACCAATGGCCGTACGTATACCTAAATGAAGCATTGAAATGGAATAACTGTTGAGAAAAGAATCAAATTATTACCGTATCGAAATATTGTATCCCTTGCTTAATCGGATAACTGATAAGGAACTGTTATCATACTTTAAAATTTATGTTATTGTTTTTGTATATCTTATCTAATATGATAATATGAAAATTTAAAGTGGTACCAACCAAATAAGAAAAAATAATTTTATTTTTCTCAAAATGGTCACTCTTAGCGTATTTCATTTGATTGCTTCAATTCACTATACGTAACAGTATACGGTATGGCTACTCTATCTATTCTTTACTCTATGCTTAAAATCAATTCGGAATTTAAGTGTTCGTAGTACGTAATTAAAAATTTTTGAAAAAAACATTCCAATTCATAAAATTCATGAAAATAATATTAACGCAACATATGTACCCAATACAAAATATAATATCACATGTATTTACTTTTGAAATAATGTAAGTATATTATTTTGTAAAATTCAAATACTAAGGTACTTTAAGTGCTTATAAAATATAAAATCAAACGAAATATAATAATAGTATAAAAATTCTATAATATGATGTGAACGTCGTAGATGTACCCTATTCAATTACGCTGAGTTCAATAATAAATTTCAATTCGTGGGTGTACACGTACACACAATAATGGCATTTCAAATAAAGTGCAATAAAGGTGCGAATTCAAATGTTCAAATTTTATTTTTTATTTTTATTTTATTCCAAATACATATACAGGCGGGAGCCCTTATTGAAAGACTTTATAAAGTGTAACAATACAAAGTTAAAAAAAAAAAAAAAAAAAGAAGAAGAAGAAGAAATGGATCAATCGTAGAAGAACGGTTCTGATTTCATTCATATTTGCAAAACACATACGTATTATGATACCTGGACACGCCGTTGCAAAGCGAACGCTACACGTCGCGTTTCATTAAAGGTTTGTTATTCGAGTTGAATATACGGCTTTCGTCGGTTTTGCGAATCACTACGTATAGTTTATTGAAATATTGCAGTGGACGCGTTAAGTGCGACCGACCGGGCACAGTATATTTTTAGTACCTATGCACAAAAATCTGACAGGTCAGACGGCGGCGACGGTTTGAACGGATGCGTTCAGTTTTTAAGCGAACGAAATAGGCTCTTAGCACTCGAGTGCTTTTACTAGACGTTGTAAGATTGACACGGTGGAAATCGTTTTTATTGTGCGGTTTTGAAAATGAAAAGCAACGTCCTTTAGGGGGTTTTCATAAATGGGCAGCACAAAAGGAGAGATGTTCGCGTGAAACCGATGTCTTTATATACCATATATATATAATATATACGGTGCACTGCATGTATGACGTCTGGTCAGGTACCTATTAAATATTAATATACGTAGCTGTTGATGCCGCCGTTTGATGGGCCGCAAATTACACGAGCCGCGGTTTTTTTTTCAAAAGTAGTGCGCGCACAACAGAAAAAGAGTGAAGTGAGTAACGCTTTTTTTTAATCGTCAATCCTTTTGGTCAACAGGATATATTGCAGGACACTCGAGTTGATTTATGTGTATATATATATATATATATGTATGTACAATAATAATAATAGTGTTATTTTTAAATTTTTTGAAGGCAACGTTTTTTCGTTTCGTTTCGTTTCGTTTTTTTTTTTTTATTTTACGCGCACAATGAATGAGTAATAAATAAAAATATTCAAACATTAGGCACATTACGTGAGTCCGGAGATTTAATTCTGTAAATTCATGGGTCCACCACCACCGGCCAGGGATAAAATGTGTCCCGTTTTTATTTGAACAGGTAACCGGGAATCGTCGTCGTTAGTATTCAGCATAAGTACGTGTTTTTTTTTTTACTGCTTCTTTTGCATTGGTTTTATATGCTACCCATTTGTATTGCTGCGCAGGAACACAGTTTATAGGATACGTGCTGTTCTGGGTCCAAATTAGTTTTCATCTGCCAAATTAGTAGTGTTGGCGGCGCGAGGGCGTTTCAACAAATCGTATTTTAAAATTAAATTTAAACTTTTCAAAATACAGGTTGTTTAATTTCACGGCTAATTTAATATCGTTCGGATAATAAATTAATACACATATTTATCATTGTTATTATTATTATTATTATTATTATTAATTAAATATTAGTTCAATATAAAAACAACGTTATTAATTTTTTCCAATGTCTTTTCCACAATGTTTGTTTAAACTTTATAATCATTGCTGTTTCTATAATTGGAATTCGAATATGAAATAGAGTTAATGAATAATTTAACTGTGGTTTTTTTCTTTTTTTTTTTTCCCCATTCGTTTTAATAAATAACTGCTGTGAATACAGTTTAACCGTACACCGGCAATTACTTTTTACTTTTATCGTTAAATCAGAAAATGTTTGAAATAGAAAAATAAAAATACAATTAGGAGCGTAATTAAATTTAGGAAAAAGGTTTTGGATACGGGCAAAGCTTCGAAAATTAATGATTTAGTATACTCAAAAAGTGACATTTCGAGGAAAATATTAATTTAAATTTATCTCACGACCGTTGGTGTATTTATTAAACACATCAACACGCATAATAATAAAAACAAAGAACCGCTTAATTCGCATAAAATATTATTTTCTATTAAGTAATTAGTTATCGAAATATCGAAGAACGCAAAACTTATTATTACTGATAATATAATCAAACGACTGAATTATATATTGTCAGTTAACTATTGTAATATACTATTATACAGGTACAGTAAAAAGAAAACACATAATATCTATCATTAATCATTTACCGATAATATTGAAATAATATAATTTAATTAATTCACTATTATTATTATTATTATTATTTTGGTCAATAATATTTTATATGATTGTAATGATATTTAAAATAACATCAGGTTGTAGTTTTGCTGGTAGGTAAATCGTACTTATTATGTTACCATGTTATTACCGTGGTAGTATTTTAGGTTATAATTATTTATCGAGTTATAATATTATAAATTAGGCGTAACAACTAATTATAAAATATGCAGTGTGAATACTATTATAATATTATATTCGCTTGTGGAAAAATATTTTGTTTTAAATCATCCATCGTCGAAAATTTATGTGGTATTATATCTAAAAATCAGGGCTAGGATTTATATGTAATGAAAAAAATTAAAATATGTATTTGGTTTATTTAAAAATATTCAAAAAAATGTTGAACAAAAAAAATATGAAACTTAAAATACGAAAACAAATTTTTTAAAAGTTATAAAATCTAAGTATGTTGAGTTTTGATTATCGAATGCTTTTATTACGAATGATTTTTACTTTGTCTTTTATTGTTAAAAACTATTGAGGTGTTTTGCTGCACTTAAATGTCGAGAAACTTGAAATAGTTTATTTTCTACAACCGATTGGTTTCATATTATATTTATTATAATAGAGAGTTTTTCAATAGGTCTGAAAAATTGTGTCACACAAATGTTTGAGATACTGTTGAAGATTTTCACGTCTTGTATTTAGAATTTTTGTCATTTTTTAAATGACAAAAGTCAATCGATTACAAATTAGTGACGAAATTGTCAAAATTGCATGCAAAAGCACGATTAGAAACGATTGTTAAAACATTGAATAATAAAAAGCCGGACATACTTCGCACGATGGGTGTTCTTCGCACACGTCGGGTGGGATTCTCTTGATGGGTGTTTTGAATTTACGAGAAACGATAAATCATTTGGACAAGTATTTCCATACTACACAGAAAAATAAAAAAATAAACATCATTGTAAAAACACTAGCTTCTTCACTTCGTTCAGAATCTAAAAAATACAATGAATGTATTTATAGATATTTTTTTATGCGATTGCTTGTCGTTTTGCGTCTGCCATTCATCAACACGACGCTTTCGATTCAAAAAATAACTCTTCATATCGATTTGTACAAATGGCAAACGATCTATCTCGCTGTATAATTGGGTACTTTATATATTAGCTGATGTCCTGTACAATTATTTATGTTTAAGTTGTCACGGTAAATCGTAATCATTGCCCGAACCTGCAGAAATCGTTTCTTTTTCGTTCGCGTTATCGCGCTGTGGTGATGGGTAGATTTATGGAACGTAATTAATTAAACTTAAATACAATTTTTGAGTGTACGATTACACACACACACACACACACACACACACACACACACACACACACATGCTCTCATTCATTCAAAATTCGACCGATTTCAAAATTTTTTTTTTTCTGAGTAACTTATAAGTAATTCTGCAAAGTGGCTATTTTCGAAATTTTTCAAAAATTTTTTTTGGGGATTTTGAATTTTGGATTTTTTTTTAACCATGGTAAAAGATGGGCCTTAAGTCACATATTATGTTAAAAAAAATGGAACTTCAATACCTGCATTATATTAGGAGTAATAACTATTGACTTTCCAATTAATTTACATACTGTTTATATATTGTCGATAATAGTTTATGCCCCCCACGCAACATGGTGGGCGGGGGGCATAAAAAACACTTAGCCCCCCCCTCCTGTGGTGGTTTCGATTAAACGGCAAGGGGAGGGAGGTTCAAAACGTAAACATTCCCCTACTTTTACAATTATTTTATGTACGTTGTGTACGTCAAATAATTATTAGTCGTTAGTCCCACCAACGAACAAAGTCGGCTTTATTTAGTTTATAATTAGCATCGGTAAATATGCACAAGTGCGTTATGCACAATTGTATTTATAAATTTAGATCGTTTGGATCATTTTCCCTCGGTCGGTTGTCGCCTCAGTACAAAAAAAATGAAGCTAATTTTATCAATAATCCTAATTTTAGTCGCACTAAAAAAATGATATGTCCCATCAATCGTAATGAAATTGTTATCATTAACAGAAAAAAAAAAATTAGAAAATCTTTTAATTAAATCAAATTTTTTATCGAATTTAACATTTTAATTTTTAATTATTTCGAAAAACGAGATATTTGACTTTTTAAAAAAATTTTACGCGTTTAGAGTAGGTATGAGAGAATTTAAGAGAATGTAACTTTTATTACAAAGTATGACATACATATTATTTTTGTTTTTGTATGATAAAATTTGCAATATCCGGTTATCAAATTTGAACACTGTTTACAAGCTATGGTCTTGGTACTTGGATCTAAACTTTTGTTAAAAATCAAATTTGTCATTGTCTAATATTTTATGAGGGCTCTAAACGGTGAGGTTTGAACTTTTGATACATTGCGTTATTTTTGAAATGAAATGTAAAAATCTCAAAATGTCATATTTTCGGAGTTTTATAGTCGCGAACTAGGTCGACGACATAATATTTGTTATTGCAATAATTATATTACACTTACTTATATTTTAATATATATATATATAATAATACTTATATTATATTACACTTACTTACTCATATTTTTATATGATGATTGTTTTGTAATTAAATAAAAATATATCAACCCAAAAATTGATCGACCTGTCGAGAAAATTCTCGATTCGACTTTTTGGTAGATTAGAACTTAGAAATGTTAAGAATAGAGAAATTTCTAATTAATAATGATCCGAATGAAATTCTCGAAATAGTTTTACTATTCAAAATAGTAATTTAATACATAATATAATAATAATAAATATAAGTATAGTACAATAAAAGATAAATTAATACATCACTGTGTTATCAATAAATTCTTCACTCAAAATCTGCAACTGTAATGCGTTATGTATGAAAAACGACCGGGGAAGGGATCGCGTTCATTACCTCCCCTTATAAAACCATCACTCAGCCTACCCATTCAGATATATCCGTAGCATTTCTTGTATTTTTTTTTAAGAAAATGTGTTCGTTTTATGTTTCTTATTGCCTAATGCAACAAATAAAATCTTTTATGCATTAATATTTATCGTGTATCATACAAAAACTTGTTTCCAATGAGGTGAGGTGCCCATGTCGGAGATATTTTTTAGAATACACTATACTAAACACGTTACATTTTAAATAAAACTACAACTAAACATTTTTTTTTTTTAAAGTTAAATATTTTAATCTCATTTGGGAATGGTGTAAATACAATATATAATTTTCTACATGGTAATTTTTTAGAAAAAAATTATTTGTAAAGTTTTAAATTGTGCTAATTATTGATTTCGTTCGGTATGATTGGAAACATTTATTTGTATTAATCATTATTTTAGGTAAAATATTATATTCAGTACTTATACAGGTACTATGGATGGCGTGTGAAAACTTTTAAGCAAGTACCCACTTAAGAAAATATTAACGCTACGTTTTTGGTTACACATTAATTAAGCATGTATAGCGTTTATAGTGGAAATTTTAGCCCGGTTGATCCGGCGGGTGACTAATAATTCCCCCCGAGGTAGATTAAAACTTATTAGCCCTGGCAATAGGGGCGTACACCGCCATCAACTAGTTTAGTGTTGCATCGTATTTATTCTATTTTAAGGGGATGTCGGCGCAAGTTTTGACGTCTCGGCCTGCTGTCTCACGTCACAAAAATAACTGTATGCAAAATCTGTACGGTTGCGTTCGAGTTAAATTTACAGTTTGAAAGCCAACTACCATATTTAAGGGGGGGGGGAATTGTTTCAGAGTACTTTTCTTTAACAGTAAGAGTATAATATCCTATCGTCTGGGAACTAAGTTACAGGGTTTTGAGTTTTATACTTTTTTTTTTTTTTTTTAAAACAGCCAAAACTACTTTGCTGAGTAATGTTTTACATAATTTACGCGTTTTGCCCGAGAAAAAATATTATTTTCTTTAAATTTCGTATAATAGGCGGTTTTTAACTCGAACACCAAATTACGTATTATGAATTCGGCGTAAAGTGTTTTCGCTCTATGTTGCCCCAGACATTGACAAAGACAAGAATACTTGCGCCGACATCCTCTTAAATAATTGTCCAAGTTCCATCAATAGGACTTAACAAACAAGACTTATTTTCTATTATTTTTATTCATCAAACGCACTTATTGTTCAGCGAATTGTAATAGATTGTAATATTAAAAAATGATTTACAAAAATAAAATCAAATCAAAACAATGAAATTGGATTCGTTTTTATTTAGTTAGTACAATAAAAACAATTCTTTAAGTTGAATAACAAAAACTTGATATTTTATTCAAAACTCGAGCAGATTTTGTATGAATTAGGTCCGTGAGATGATTTTTTTTTTTCGAACATAATAAGTTCTTGAAGTATAAAAATATAATAAATTACTTATTTTCATTTTTTAATTAAACGCCATAGTCATAGCCGATTACAATGAAACATTCAATATTATAATATCAAGTCGAATTAATAACAAAAAAAAAAAAAAAAAAAAAAAAGAGTATAAATAACATTCACTCAATTAGGTGTTCTTTATTATAATTCGCATTTTCATAAACATTCACCCACTCAGCATAAATTGTATTTCAATTTTAATTTATGTTTTCAGATTAAATCATATTATTTATATTATTCTTGTTCTTATTTTCTATTTGTTTTCATTGAAATGTTTCTTTCAAGTCTTGATAGACTCTACAAAATGCGGACAATTAAAATTACATTTCTAAGAAGATCATCACACATACACATAATTTGATTTAGATACTAAAATTATTAAAAAATAAAATACTAATAATAAATTGTATTCGTTATAATATGTTTTGTTTTATGACTATTATTATAAGTTCGATCTATAATTGTTCAGATTTTATTTAAAAAAAAACCAAGGTTATTCTCGGCTCCTTGTTTGGGATATTTGCAAAAAACGAGTTATTCCAAATATTTTTGAAATTCTAAATTTATTCTAAAAGTGGTCGACAATTTTTGGGAAATACTTTTCCAATCTTAACTTCATTAATATTGATATAGAGTGAAAATTTCTAGTTTTGGACTATATTAATAGTCTACTTGGTATATTTTACTGTTTTTATTCAATATTTCAGTAGTTTTATTTTACGATTCATCACAGATTATCGAGAATTTCGAAAAAAGCATCACTTTAAAGTACCATTCGGATAAAATTCTTTACCTGAAACCACTGCTACACGTTTTGATTCGGGGAAATTTTTTCGAGTAGAAAAAATGTTTTTGTAAAATTTCGCATAAAACCCAAATGTTTGAAACAATATTTCGTTGTTATAATAATATCATAATTGTATAAAGTTTTTTAAGATAAGGTAAGGAATCCATTAAATTTTTCATAGAAACGAAAAAAAAAATAAATAAAAAGAGGGAGGTTCCTTTTCATCATATTAACAAAACAAGGAATTGAACGGGTTCCTTTTAGAAAAAAAAAAAAAAAAATGTTAACAACATTGCTCATAGAATCTAGATATAAATTTATACTTACTAAAATACGAGTATTATGAGTTTATGTTTTCGTGGGTTGAAACGAAACACTACTATAACGTTGAAATATTGTTACTATTACATACAATATCATCGTAGTAAACATCTAAGCGAATCTCGAGCTGAATCTTTTACGCGAGTCATTGATATTGTTTACGCTTATTTTTTGTTGTCTGGAATGTTGTTAAAATATTGTTGTATTGGATTTACTTATACTTTTTAAGACAACGTCTACACACATAATATTATTATTATATTATTTATATATTTCTACGTATTTGATATGTTATACACGCGAGGCATAATCGTATTCGTCATTATTGGACGACCGAATTTCAGCCCAAAATAGAATATTATGTTTGCAAATAAAACGAAAATCTGTTCAATAGTACACAAATCAGTGCTAGTATTTGGATTATATATATATATATACATTTTTCGGTAATGTATGAAAATCACGGAGATCCGCGAAAATTCGTGAGCGGATCTTTTTGGTAAAATGTTGTTTATTTATTTAATAATATACGCCATACAGCTTTTAAATACAATTTTTAAATGATGGTAGAATTTTAAGTAATGTTTACAATTATTTAAAGAGGAAAAAGTATGATTAACAGTATTTGACTAATTGACAAAAATGAAGAAGAAAATAACAATTTATAAGAGTGGTAATTAAGGCTGGGATTTTAGTGTCCTTAAAATCACTAAAAATGCACTTAAAAAAAAAATGCAAAAATGACTTAAAAAAACTCAAAAAATTAACCATGAGAATGCCTTTAAAATTTATTTACTATAGGTTAAAATTCAAAAAATCATGTGATGAGGTATCGTCAGGCGTCTTTAACGATTTTAATGTTCTAAGCTTCTAGCATATCGCTATAATACTGGGAGGCAAGATAAGAAAATTTATATAAATATAATGTGAAAGAATAATAATTGTGGTTATAAGATATTATTTCATCTATTGTTAGCGTATAAAATGAATCCCATATTATGTATAAGTTGGTAATAAAATTTTGAACTTTTGAATTTTAGGCCAAAAACGACCTAAAAACCTATAAAATGCCTTAAAAAAAAAAAAAAAAAAATTATAAAAATGACTCTAAAATCAAATATTGTCAAAAAAATGCAAAATAAAATTTCCTATTCTCATTGAAAAACATCTAAAACGTATTTATAACGAAACGAGCGTAGCAACAGCAATCGAAAGCTTCGAAAAACAATGCACAAAGTACGTCGAAATCACAGCCCTAGTTATAATAATTATTTATATAATAATATTATATGTTTAGTGTTTACTGACACGAAGGAGCAGCACACGTCATCATACGTATTATACGTCGAGGGCAAATTATCCGGACGTCCCCATCGCGCGTTTAACGTCGGGGGCGTTTGCGTTATATATGGAAACACGGCTGTCAAGGTAGTGTACACACATACACACAACACACACACACACACACACACACGCACACACACACACACACACACACACACACACAACGTCCAATTAAACACATTAATTGATAGGTTCGAGAGCTGCGCGTGTGTCCGTGACAAAATATCGTCTGGAATCGTGCGTATTAATAATATTATATTTATTTCATCTTCGTTTTATATTAGTTTTTCATGGATTCTGTATGAAGTGAAGAAGCTAGTGATGTTTATTTATTTATTTTTTTTCTCTGTGCACAACTTTTCGTGTAGAAATGCTTGTCCAAAAGTTTCGATCAATAACTTTTAGAAACCGGATTCGCCTCTAGATTGTACTTTAGAGAGGTCATTTTTTGAATTTCTCAATTCTTCAATTTTTTTTTTGGAAAAAACTACCCAAAATTT